>JAJOOR010007753.1:0-52260 GCA_036250505.1 Solanum acaule | reverse complement strand
TATTATGCTTGAGCTTGACTCATCTATGGTATTTATGTATCATTCTCTTTTCTCTTGCTCCCTCAGTCCCGATTTCCCCTTGATTATGCTTATCGCTTATGGTCATTTTAATTGCTTCCGCGACCAAGGATGTGTAATGATACACTATGAGGCTTGTTTGGGGTTCCTTTGGGTTCCCCATTTGCCGGTCACGTTTAGGCCCTAGGCTTGGGTCGTGACAATATACCTTGTGCAATGTATGGATAACATCCCATACCACCACCCACAGTAAGGCACCACCTTAAGATCACCATAAGTGAACTTACCATTCACCCTTTCCACCTTTACACAATAACACATATAATAGACATAAACTGAATCACATCATCACATTAAGACCAACACTTAAGACAACTCTAAGTCATACTTGTACAATGTGCAAGTAGCATTCCATACTACTGCTCACACTAAGTACTCCTTTGAAGTCACCATAGGCAAGGCACATTCATATGCAATAGTCAAGACAAGGAAGTAACTCATAATACAATCAAAGTATAGCATGCATCTTTACATTTAAGCATATAAGCATTTAAGAGTCACCATTCTTCATTAGCTTATTACATTAAGAGCACCTTCATTCATTAGACATTAGATCAACATTCTCATAAATGTCGTTATAAGAGCCCATTCATTCATTAATAATATAAAGGAACACACCATGACCTCCCTCAAATGTCTACTTGTGCAATGCATAGATGGCATCCCATACCACCACACTAAGTAATACATCCTTAAGAAGCCATAGTTCATTAACATTCTTTGTGGGGGTAAGCCTTAACTGACATAGACCATGTGAGCTTGACATGGAATCTTGGTGTCACCCTCATCGAATAAAGGGATTCCTACTTGTTTAAGGTAGGACCATTGTTCTTTAGGTTAAGTGGATGCACTAGCTAGACCTATGTGGGCACATAGTTTATGGGATAGGGAGATTGCTACTAGATGCCCTGCCTCAACTCAGATGACCATCCATCTCAAGAGATTACTACTAGGTACCCCGCCTCAACTCACAGATGAGCACCCATCTCAATCCATATCCACTCGGTGCTTAGCATTATTCCCCACGGAGTACATTACATTAGTTCATTATGGAATAAGGGATTGCTACTAGATACCCCGCCTCAACTACCGGATGAGCATCCATCCCAAACCCAACATTCACTAAAACGGGATATAGGGATTGTTACTAGATACTCCGCCTCAACTCCCGGATGAGCATCCATCCCATCCCAACATTCATTCATTCATTGGAAAGCTCATAGATTCAAAGAATAGAATAACCTTTCACCTAAGAACCCCTTTATTGTGAGGAAGTACTTTCACAACAAGTCATTAACATTCGTTAGAGTACAATATGAGAATAGCCTTCCAAATAGTACTTCATCATTAAGATTATCATTAAACTTCATTCATTCATGTGTGTGTGTATGTGAGAATAGACTTTCACATAATCACCATCATCCACAAGTGTTAATACAGAGATAACATTCAATTCTAACACAATTAGCTTCTAAACATGATCATAATTCATTCGTTTAGATTACACACATGCATATTCATATTTACAACATCATGATAATACTTCAATTCCTCACACTATGCCTTTAAGGCCATGATCACAATGTACATAGAAAGTAAACACCTCCACCTTTCAAGTAGATAAACAATTCAAGCACAATTCTACTTTAACATGAAATTAAGTCAAACTTTCCCTTTCAAGGCTATGTCACAAATCCTCAATTCACCAACAATTCACCATAATTAGGCATAGATGATGATACAATTCAGTAATCTAAATCAATTTAGGCATAATTCATCAACATTCATTCATGATCAACAAACCCACTTCATAAGACACAATTTAGAAATTGAGAGGAATCATGGGTTCATAGAGTAAAATCATCAATTAAACATCAATATAATCATAATTTAACATTAGAAACCATTTGAAAACGTTTGAGGAAAGAACCCATGAGATTGAGTAAAAACCTAGATTTTCATACTTTGAAATCACCTTTGAATTGGCTCCTTGAATGGAAAATTAGACAAGGATCAAGACTACCATACCTTACTATTGATTCCCCAAGAAAATTGAAGAAGAAACCCCTTGAAATCCCCAACCCTAGCTTGAACTTGACATTGATCTCCGATGGAGTTTCTTGAGAGGACTTTTTGGGAGGGAAGGGTTTCGATTTGGTGTTTTGAAATAATAGAATGTCCAAACACTTGGCTTGGTCGTGTCTTTGACAACACACATGTGCCATTCATGGAACCTAGACTCATGGACCAAGAGTCTATTAATGGACCGTACTGTTGGTCCGTGGTCTGGGTCAGAGAGGTGCATTTAGGGGCCATGACCTACGGAGGCCATCCACGGGGCGTGGATGGACCTACGGGGCGTGGACCCTTCCGTAGGTCACCCCATTTTGGGCAGCCTTATGGTTTCCTTGGGGTCTTGGGGTTTAGACTTAGGGTCCTCCTCAAGGACCCTTAGGGTGGTCCTTGGGTGGTCGTACCTTGACGTCTAACCCCTAAACACCTGAACCATGGCTCGGGACAACATAAAGCACCATCAAACCTCACACCAAGCTCTAACACACACGTTAGGCTCTAGTTTCACTTATTCAATTTTAGGGTCGTTACATTATCCCCCACGTACGAACATTCGTCCTCGAATGACACTTAAAACACATTAAGGGGTAATGACTCAAGACTAGCAGCCCACAATCATGCATGCAACATCAATATAATTGCATAAACCATAAGAGGAAACATCAACTCCATATAAAAAAGGCTCAAAGTAAATAAGAAGGTAGGAACTACATCTACAAACTCATTTTTGCACCAAAACTTCAACATTTCTCATTTCATTGGAGGCATTACCTTCTCTAACTCATCTCATGCTCATCACAACATCATTAAGCACATTATGCAATTACTCTCAACAGCACAATATGCAACCCTTCAATAAAGCACATTTAGGCAATTTTCTCATAAAAGCACATTATGCAACTTCTTCATAAAAACACATTTGGCATGTTCAACATTTAACCTCATGAAACATATAAGCAACTCAAACTAAATGCATATCAACATGAGGAATATAAATCATGAAGACTCATTTCCTCATATAAACAAGAATTCAAATAGAACATGCATAACATAAGGAGACCATGGAAACACAATGTCACACATGACTCCAAAAACATGAAACAAGCCAAAAAGGAACTCTTTGTCTTAGGCTTGAATAGGCACATAAAGGAAGAGGTAAGGATATCGGAACCCTCTATGTCCTTACTACTCAACATACCATCCCCCACTTAGGAGTAAACCCAACTACGGCTTATCATGAACACCAAAGGAACCCTAATCAAGACATTCTCCACTTATAAGAAACCATCAACATACCGGTACCTTTAAACTAGGAAGGTCCCCATTTAGCAACACTTGCTCACAACAACATTACCACATCACTCAAGGTCTCATATGATTCTACCACACCGGGTCTAAACTCCTCAAACTCACTACACTTCTTAAGATGAGAACATCAATCAAGCCTAACTCATGAACATCAAGGACACTCAAAGACCTTACCATCTAGGCACATTATCCCCCACTTAGGAGTAAGCCTATACCAACTCTTCTGATCTTCACTTCTTTCAACTCTAAGATTGGAGCAAAACATCACTAAACCTTCATACTCACCACACATGGATGATTCCAAAATAAGGTGAATTACACTTATACCCTCTTTTAAGGAGTCTAATCACCCAACACATTAAAACATTTCTAAAACACCTCACTTCATCAACTCTTTCAACATACCTCAAAACTCATCATAACTAAGTCGGGTTCTACCAACAACACCCATAACCATAAAGCAACCCATTCATACTAAAGTCAACATCATAATCTTCCATCTCACATCTATAAAGTCACATATCACTAGTTGGCATCACAACCAACCTTCTGCCCTCACACCTTCTAACATATTCCTTTCAAGTGGTCACACACTAAAGACCATCAGATAAGGAACAAGAGAGAGACATAATAGAGCTAAACTCTATGGCACGACTTGAAGAATGAAGAAGTGAAACTTTCTTAGCACCCAATAGCCTTCTATTCATAATGTGGCGCGCTTCACATAATGAATAAGACTCTACTAGATGTGGTTTGAGACAGCCTAAGACCATTCCAAAATCTTATGCTCTGATACCATGTTTGTCACGACACGAGAGCACCCCCTAGTCATAACACGGCATACTCGAACCCAAAGGGGTCTAATACAAGCCTCGTAACATTTTTGAACATAAGAACATAGGAAAATAGAGAAGAATTAAAAACTTTCTTTACAATCGAAGACATTTCCATTAAAATGCAAGCGGAAAACTTTCTAGACTTTGTACACTATGTCTCAAACCATCTAATACTTTGAATACAACGTTGGGACTTTGCCCATACAAAAGCTTTAACATAAACTAAAAGACATAAAAGGAACATAATGGGTTTTGTCCTCGAAACTACGAGGACTCACCAAGTCTTCATCTTTAAGCACCTTAAAACCTATCCGTCATGCATTTAACACCAACATCTCCAAACCCTATACTTTAGTAAGAAAATGGGAAGAATGGGGTTAGCATATTAGATGTACTAAGTATGGAAGCAATGCAAGAACCATGCTTAAAACGAACATTTAATTGAAAGTCATGCTTTTATGCCATTTTGGTAAAACTTCATGAACATTGATAAGAGAGGCATAATATAAGTCACAACCAACACACAAGGCACATTTTCTAATTTGAACAAGATCAATATATAAACCTTTAACTTTACCTTAAGCCTTCACTTCAAGTAACCCTCAAGATATACCTTGTGCAATGTATGGATAACATCCCATACCACCACCCACACTAAGGCACCACCTTAAGATCACCATAAGTGAACTTACCATTCACCCTTTCCACCTTTACACAATAACGCATATAATAGACATAAACTGAATCACATCATCACATTAAGACCAACACTTAAGACAACTCTAAGTCATACTTGTACAATGTGCAAGTAGCATCCTATACTACTGCTCACACTAAGTACTCCTTTGAAGTCACCATAGGCAAGGCACTTTCATATACAATAGTCATGAAAAGGAAGTAACTCATAATACAAACCAAGTATAGCATGCATCTTTACATTTAAGCATATAAGCATTTAAGAGTCAACATTCTTCATTAGCTTCATTACATTAAGAGCACCTTCAATCATTAGACATTGGATAAACATTCTCATAAATGTCATTATAAGAGCCCATTCATTCATTAGACATTAGATCAACATCCTCATAAATGTCATTATAAGAGCCCATTCATTCATTAACATTATAAAGGAACACACCATGACCTCCCTTAAATGCCTACTTGTGCAATGCATAGATGGCATCCCATACCACCACCTACAGTACGTAGTACATCCTTAAGAAGCCATAGTTCGTTGACATATTTTGTGGGGGTAAGCCTTAACTGACATAGACCATGTGAGCTTGACATGAAATCCCGATGTCTCCCTCACCGGATAAAGGGATTCCTACTTGCCTAAGGTAGGACCATTGTTTTTTAGCTTAAGTGGATCCATTAGCTAGACCTATGTAGGAACATAGTTTATGGGATAGGGAGATTGCTACTAGATGCCCCGCCTCAACTCAGATGACTATCCATCTCAAGAGATTACTACTAGGTACCCCGCCTCAACTCACAGATGAGCACCCATCTCAATCCATATCCACTCGGTGCTTAGCATTATTCCCCACGGAGTACATTACATTCATTACATTAGTTCATTATGGGATAAATTATTGCTACTAGATACCCGCCTCAACTCCCGAATGAGCATCCATTCCAAACCCAACATTTACTAAAATGAGATATAGGGATTGTTACTAGATACTCCGCCTCAACTCCCGGATGAGCATCCATCCCATCCCAACATTCATTCATTCATTGGAAAGCTCATAGATTCAAAGATGAGAATAACCTTTCACCTAAAAACCCCCTTATTGTGAGGAAGTACTTTCACAACAAGTCATTAACATTCGTTAGAGTACAATATGAGAATAGCCTTTCAAATAGTACTTCATCATTAACATTATCATTAAACTTCATTCATTCATTCATGTGTGTGTGTATGTGAGAATAGCCTTTCACATAATCACCATCATCCACAAGTGTTAATAGAGAGATAACATTCAATCCTAATGCAATTAGCTTCTAAACATGATCATAATTCATTCGTTTAGATTAGACACATGCTTCACATCACATTTATATATACAACATCATGATAATAATTCAGTTCCTCACACTATGACTTCAAGGCCATCATCACAATGTACATAGTAAGTAAACACCTTCACCTTTCAAGTGGATCAACAATTCAAGCATAATTCTACTTTAACATGAAATTAGGTCAAACTTTCCTTTTCAAGGCTATGATCACAAATCCTCAATTCACCAACAATTCACCATAATTAGGCATAGATGATGATACAATTCAGTAATCTAAATCAATTTAGGCATAATTCATCAACATTCATTCATGATCAACAAACCCACTTCATAAGACACAATTTAGAAATTGAGAGGAATCATGGGTTCATAGAGTAAAATCATCTATTAAACATCAATATAGTCATAATTTGACATTAAAATCCATTTGAAAATGTTTGAGGAAAGAACCCATGAAGTTGAGTAAAAACCTAGATTTTCATACTTTGAAATCACCTTTGAATTGGCTCCTTGAGTGGAAAATTAGACAAGGATCAAAACTACCATACCTTGATATTGATTCCCCACGAAAATTGAAGAGTAAACACGTTGAAATCCCTAACCCTAGCTTGAACTTGACCTTGATCTCCAATGGAGTTTCTAGAGAGGACTTTTTGGGAGAGAAGGGTTTTGATTTGGAGTTTTGAAATAATAGAATGTAAAATAGAGTTTAACACTTTTAATACTCTTAAAATATGTAAATAAACCTGAAATAACCGTCCAAACACTTAACTAGCCAAGGGAGGAATTTACCAAACCACCCTTGGCTTGGCCATGTCTTTGACATCACACAGGTGCCATTCACGAGACCTAGACTCACGGACCGTACTGTTGGTCCGTGGTCTGGGTCAGAGAGGTGCATTTAGGGGCCATGACCTACGGAGGCCATCCACGGGGAGTGGATGTACCTACGGGGCGTGAACCCCTTTCGTAGGTCACCCCATTTTGGGCAGCCTCATGGTTTCCTTGGGGTCTTGGGGTTTAGACTTAGGGTCCTCCTCAAGGACCCTTAGGGTGGTCCTTGGGGGGTTGTACCTTGATGTCTAACCGCTAAACTCCTCAACGATGGCTTGGGACAACATAAAACACCATCGAACCTCACACCAAACTCTTACACACACACGTTAGGCTCTAGTTTCACTTATTCCATTTTAGGGTCGTTACAATAAGCCACTTTACCAATCCTTTTCAAGATCCAGTAAGGGCCTACGTATCTAGGACTGAGCTTTCCTTTCTTGCCAAATCTCATCACCCCCTTATAGGTGACACTTTTAGGAAAATCCAATCATCAACTTGGAACTCTAGTTCCCTTCTCCTTACATCTGTATAAGACTTCTAGCGACTCTGGGCTGTCTTAAGTCTATCTCTAATGAGTTGCACTCTCTCCATAGCATAAAAGACTGAATCTGGCCCTATTAAGGCTGCTTCACCTACTTCAAACCAGTAGGAGATTTGCATCCATGCCCATATAATGCCTAATAAGGGGCCATCTGAATGCTAGAATGGTAACTATTGTTGTAGGCAAACTCTATAAGAGGAAGATGATCATCCCAACTACCCTTTAAATCAATCACACAAGCTCTCAACATGTCATCTAAGGTCTGAATGGTATGCTCTGCCTGACCATCCGTCTATGGATAAAATGCTATGCTAAGATTAACCTGAGTACCAAGACCTTTATGAAATGACTTCCAAAAATGAGAGGTAAACTGAGGACCTCTATTTGAGATGATAGACAAAGGAACCCCATGCAACCTCACAATATCATTAATATAAAGCTTGGCGTAGTCCTCCACCGAATCTGTAGTCTTGACCGCCAAAAAGCGAGAAGACTTAGTAACTCTGTCAACTATCACCCAAATGGAGTCATGCTGTCTGCGAGTACGAGGTAAACCTGTGATAAAGTCCATGTTGATCACTTCCCACTTCTAAGTAGGAATTTCAATCTCTTGAGTCATATCTCCTGGTTTATGATGTTCTACCTTGACTTGCTGGCAATTGGGGCGCTTAGCCACAAAATCTACTATATCTCTTTTCATACCATTTCACCAATAGACTTCCCGCAAATCGCAGTACATCTTAGTGGCGCCTAGATGGATAGAATATCTGGAGTTATGGGCCTCTGTAAGAATATACTGTCTCAACTCGCCCACATTAGGAATACATAATCGACCCTGGTAGCAAAGCACACCATCTCCCCCTTGGGAGAAAACCTCTACTCTCTGTTGGTGGACTACACCCTTGAGTTCAAGTAATATCGGATCACTGTCTTGATTTTCCTTAAATTCTACTACCAAAAAAGATTCTGCCCCATTCTAAACCGTTACACCACCATCTGATATGCTCATAAGACGAACTCCTAGGCGAGCAAGTCTGCGAACATCCTTTACTAGCTCCTTTCTTTCTTCCTCAACATGTGCTACACTACCCATAAATAGTCTGCTAAGGGCATCTGCTACTACATTTGCCTTACCAGGATGGTAATGCACACTCATGTCATAATCCTTGAGGAACTGAAGCCATCTTCTCTGGCGAAGATTCAACTCTTTCTGGGTGAATACATACTGAAGGCTCTTATGGTCTGTGAACACATCTACATAAATACCATACAAGTAGTGCCTCCAAATCTTGAGTGCAAACACCACCGTTGCAAGCTCGAGGTCATGAGTCGGATAATTCTTCTCATGCACCTTAAGCTGTCTAGAAGCATAAGCTATAACCTTACCTTTTTGCATCAACACACAACATAGGCCAACTCTAGATGCATCACAATAAATCACATAACCATCTGAACCCTCTGGTAGAGTAAAAATAGGAGCTGTAGTCAACCTAGTTTTCAATTCTGTGAAGCTTTTCTCACAATCATCTGGCCACTGAAACTTGACCATCTTCTGAGTCAACCTAGTCAATGGTGAGGCTATGGATGAAAATCCTTCCATGAACCTTCTGTAATAACCCGCTAGATCCAAGAAACTTCTAATATTGGTAGGAGAGGTAGGTCTGGGCCATTGTTTTACTACCTCTATTTTCTGGGAAACTACTCAAATTCCTTCACTAGACACTATATGCCTAAGAAAAGCAACCGACTACAACCAAAACTCGTACTTGTTAAATTTGGCGAATAACTGGCGATCTTTGAGAGTCTGCAGAACAACTCTCAAATGACTCGCATGTTCTTCCTCATTTCTAGAGTAAATTAGGATATCATCAATAAAGATGATAATGAACAAGTACAAGTACTGCTTGAACAATCAAGTCCATGAAAAGTGCAGGAGCATTGGTTAGTCCAAATGACATAACTACAAATTCATAATGACCATATCGAGTCCTGAAGGCTGTCTTTGTAATGTCACTATCTCTGACTTTAAGATGATGATAAACCGATCTGAGGTCTATCTTTGAGAAATGACTAGCACCCTGAAGTTGGTTAAACAAGTCATTAATCATGGGGATGTGATCCTTATTCTTGAATGTAACCTTGTTCAACTGCCTATAGTTAATGCACATTCTGAGAGAACTATCTTTCTTCTTTACGAACAACACTGGTGCACCCCATGGCAAAATATTAGGTCTGATGAAGCCCTTGTCTAGAAGGTCTTTCAACTGCTCCTTCAATTCCTTAAGCTCAGCTGGAGCCATTTTGTAAAGAGGAATAGAAATAGGCTGGGTATCTGGAATGAGATCAATTCTAAAGTCGATTTCCCTATCGGGAGGAACTCCGGGAAGATCTTCTGGAAACTCATTAACTACTGGAACTGACTTAAGAGTTGTTGTTTTGGAGCTTGAATCCTTAGCCCGCACTAGATGATAGAGATAACCCTTAGAAATCATCTTTCTGGCCTTAAGGTAAGAAATGAATCGACCCATTGGCGCTAAGCTACTACCCTTCCATTCTAAGATTGGTTCATCTGGAAACTGAAAACGAACAATCCTAGTTCTACAATCGACTGAGGCATAATAAGAATGTAACCAATCCATGCCTAGAATGACATCGAAGTCTACCATTTCTAACTCTACAAGATCTGCTAAAGTGACTTTCTGAGAGACTGTGACAAGGTAATTTCTGTATACCCGTATAGTTATGACTGGGTTACCAACTGGAGTAGAGACTAAGAAAGGTTCTGAGAGAGTTTCTGGACTAACATCAAACTTAACTGCTATATAAGGAGTTACAAAGGAAAGAGTAGCCACTGGATCTAACAAAGCATAAACATCGAGTTCAAAGAATCGTAACATACCAGTGACTACATAAGGAGAATCTTCCCGATCCTGGCGAGCCTGAAGAGCATAGAGCCTATTTTGGCGCTGTTCGACACCTATACCAGAAGAGTTACCCTGCTGAGTCGGGCGACCTGCTGGTGCTGCTGAAGTTGTAGACTGGGCTCGATTAGCATTGCCTCCTTGACCCTACTTAGAAGGATAATCCCTCAACCTGTGACCAGACTGACCACACCCAAAGCATCCTTCCTCTCCTGCAAGGCACTCGCCCGGATGGTTCTTACCACACTTAGGGCAAGTTGGGTAGGTTTTGGTACCTGTAACACTCCCCTAAGACTTAGAGCCTGATGCCCTACTTTTTTGATCATTATGGTACCTAGAGGATGGAACACTAGTTGATGAAGGTGCTGAAGTTGAAAATTTTTGCTGCCCTTGTGAGCGATTTCCACCACCCGATTTCGGTTGAGAATACTCATAGTTTCCAGTCCTAGCCTTCTTGTTCTCCTTGGCCTGTTCCTTAAGCTTATCACCCTCAACCCGCTGAGCATGAGTCATAAGCCTAGAGAAGCTCATATCTCCCAGCAACATAGCATTCCTACATTCTGTTTTCACCAAGTCTGACACTCCATAAATAAACTTTTTCATTTGGGCCCTGGAATCAGCCACCATGTGAGGAGCATGCTTGCAGAGTTGGGTAATCTTGAGCCCATACTTTTGGACTGTCATGCTACCTTGCCTTAAGTTCATAAATTCCTGAGCTTTTGCCTCCCTTAGCTCTCTTGGGAAAAACCTGTCCAGAAAGGTCTCACTAAAGCAATCCAAAGAGATAGGAGTTGCATCTGTACCCCTGTTCTCCTTCCACTGAGTATACTAGATATGAGCTACATCCTTAAGTTGGTAAGATGCTAACTCAACCCGATCATTCCTAGTTACCTCCATCACTTCAAAGATCTTCTTGACCTCATCAATGAAGTTTTGGGATCTTCTCCAACCTGTGATCCTAAGAACTTTGGCAAATTCATCTTAAGAAAGTCTCGCACTCTGGCTGCAGCTGACCCAACATTAGCATTTTCTGGAACTGGAGCCCGCTGGTTATTCTGGTTGGCCACACTCTGAGCCAACATCTGAATGGCATTCCTGAACTCTGCATTCGAGACTTCTTGATCTGGGACAGGAAGAGCTACATTTGCATTCCTGGCATTCACATTTCTGGCGTTAGCTCTACGATGAGGCATGATCACACTGAAATGTAGAACGTCAAGTTAGAATGGAATTAGATCATACCTTACGAACGATAAGAGTAACAAGAAAATAAAGATTTTTCCTAAAACACTCCGTAGCCTCCCTCTCATTAGATGTGGTGCACTGCACACCCATGAAAATGACTCTACTTAGTGCAGCTTTTCAGACATCCTAGGACTCTTAAACCTAGTGCTCTGATACCAAGTTTGTCACACCCCGAGCTACCCCTGAGACGCGGACACTGGACCTAGGACCACAAATGACCCTAAGTTAACCTTGCTGGCATGATCATGAGCATACTAAAGATAAACTGAGAAATAAAAATGATGCGGAAGCTAATAATAAGTAAAAGTGAAATGATGGGGAATACCCATATACTAAAACTGAATATATAATCTGAGAGTTTAATACAAAAGAAAGACCAAACTCAATTACTATGTTGAATCTAACTATGTCTGAAAAAATAGCCTCTAATTGACTAGATATGTTGGGACATGCCCCAGCTAAGTCTAGCAAAACTGAAACTAAAGGACTAAACTACTGAAAAGATAACATGACTATTGTTCTCGAAGAATGAGGACTCACCGCTGATACTACTAAACTAGAGATCGGGAACCGATCTAAGCATGATCTGACTGCTGGGGACCCGAACCTACATTACGAGAAGATGTAGCGTAATTTATGCGTCAGTACTTGAAAGGTACTGAGCATGTAGGATAGAGTAAAATCGAAATAAATAGATAACTGAACAAGTAATAAAGCATGAGCATAATCTGAACATGATATAGATATTGAAGATTGAGCTAGCTAAATGTAATGACCAATGTATAACATGCTGAGACTGAATACTGACTGTACTGAAATGGTCAATGCAATAGACTCTGACTGAACTGTGGGAGCTACTAATAACCGATAATAAAACCACATGAGCTAAATGTGGAGTCTGATGTATACACCCCATCGAGGGGACCCAATACACCTGGTGAAAGGTGTAGAGGCATGCTGGCGTGATCACTAAAATGATGCCCGCAGATGGGACTTACAACGTACGTGGCTAGTAGTTCTGGACTATTTGGGTACGCTGAACCCTAGTCCAACTCGGTATTATGCTGTTCCCAATGGATTAAGTGATTAACACATTATGATTGAATTACTGTGATATACCGGATAACTCAAAAGACATGCAAACTGATAATGCACATAAATAACTGATAATGACACATTTCAAACTGAGGCATGTATATCTGAAATAGCTAAAATATCTGGCATAACATGTGTAATTTAAGAACTAAAGAACTACATAGCGAGGATTCTGAAATTCATTCAATAGACTAAATATTAACATACTAATCTGATTTGGATCATTCTAACAGCTAAGAACCCAATAATGCTAATATTGAAGAAACCATAGGTCTAGTCATAATAAGGGAATCAAGAAACTGACTGAAAACTAGGGACCTAATGGGTGAAAGGAACCCACTAGTGAAATCCCACATACCTGGTGACGAATTCCACGGAGAAATCTTCCGATTTCGGGGCTGGAATTGGAGGAAACTTGCTGCGTTCTTGAACTTAGGGTTGGTCACCTCTTTCTCTCCTTTCGGTTCTAATTTCCTAATTTTTGATTAAAGATCTGACTTGGGTAAATTCTAGTTATGTTTCTAGGTTTAAACTGACTAAAACTACGAAATTTAGGGTTAAAACTGACGACGTATGAAGAACCTAAATTATGATGTCAAACCAAAAAGATATACAAACGAACAAGTTCAAAAGAGAAAATTGAAGTACCAGATTCATCGTGGTACCGAAAAACAATGTAATTCAATTCGTCGGAGGTAATCAATACTATTGTGTGTGAATTACCGGTAGTGCAAAGTAAACAGAGGAAAAATGTGCGAGTTTAATTGCTTTGATATGCTTTACTTGATCCGATAGTGTGTTTGGAACCAGACTCCTCTGCCTACACAAGAGAGGGGTAAGATTTGCGTACACACTACCCTCTCCAGACCCCACTGGTATGTTGTTGTGTAGAAGGGTTACTTCTTGCATCTGGGTAAGCATTAATACCATTTCTTTCTTTTGTTGCTCTCGTCTATGAATAAACTCATGCTCATATTCATACAGTTGTTCCTAATTCTCTTGTGATTTTACAACTTTGGAAATAATCATCATAAGCATCGGGACTTCGAATATGTTGGACTAATAATTCAAAGTTTAAGTAGGAATCCTAATTTGTTTAGGATTTGTTATATTTTGTGTTTATTCAATTAATGTTTAGTTAGGATTTTATATAGGAATAAGTTTTTTAGTCCTAGTTTAATTTACTTCTTACTATTATAAATGGGGATGCTGTTAGTTATTTTTCAATATATGGAAAAGAAAGATCTATAGAAAAATAGAGAGAACTTTTGAGTTTATGAATAAAATATTTTCCTTCTGTATATTATGCCATTTTTGTTTCCACATTTATGCTTCTTATTCTCTTACTACAACAATCTGTTCAAGGATAGTTACTTCATCTTAAAAATTATGTGAAAATATTTGTTGTCTTCTTTGAAATGCTTTAGTAATAGTAATATTATTGTCAAGAATTTTATTCAGCTATTAATTGTATGTTACAGTTGTTTGTGGAGACATTTACTTTCAACATGTTTCAAACGTGTTTAGTAGGTCCTAGCTTTTAGGTTTCAATTATTGTTTGTGGTTAAGTTATTTCCTTTTCTTTAGGAGTCCTAAAAGGTAGTTTGTTGTTTGGTTATCTATTTAAGAGTCCTATTGTAAGTTGCTTTTTGCATCTCCAACAATAATAAGTTTTCTTTTCCTTCAATATTTTTTCTCTGTTCAACTCGTTACTTTATTAACATTTGGTATCTGAGCCAGAAAGAGAGTTTCTCATATCGAGTGTAAGTGTTGGTACTGCATATTGAGAGTTTTTTTTGCAGTACTATTGCAGTAGCAAAACTTAAGCCTCCGAAATTATTGTTAAGCCTGCTATTCCATGCTTCGATGGCCATTATGACCATTGGAGCATTTTGATGGTGAATTTCCTTAGGTCCAAGGAGTTCTGGCCAATATTCAGCATTGGTGTGCAAGAGCGAGTGACTGGTACTTCTTTGTCGGATGTACAAAAGGCAGAGTTGGACAGTCTAAAGATCTCAAGGCAAATAATTATATTTTCGAAGCTATTGATCACTCAATATTGGAAACTATTCTTTGCAAAGATACTTCTAAGCAAATATGGGACTCCATGAAGAAGAAGTATCAGCGAACGACGAAGGGAAAAAAGGGCACTATTGCAAAACTTTGCGCTGATTTTGAGACATTACAAATGAATATGGGAGAATCAGTTTCATATGACTTCTCGAGGACTATGGCAATAGCAAATAAGATGTGGATTCATGGTGAAAATCTTGAAGATGTCACCATTATTGAAAAGATCCTTCGCTTCATGGCATCAAAATTCAACTATGTTGTTTGTTCAATCGAGGAATCAAAAGAAACTACTAAACTTTCAATTGATGAATTGCAGAGTTCACTGTTGATTCACGAACAAAAAATGAATTGATAAATTATCGAGGAACAAGCTCTTCAAGTCTCATCCAACTATTACTCAACAAAAGGTGGTGGTTGCAGAAGAGGAAGACGGAGAGGAAACATTTCTAGTGGTGGGAGGCACTTGCATTAGAAATTTGAAGAAAATTCTTCAAATTCTCAAGGAAGGGGAAGAAGTTCTGAAAGCAACAATAATTTAGGTCATTATAAGATGAAGTCAGTAGACAAGTCAAAGGTTTAATTCTATAGATGTCATTTGTTAATGGCCTATCAAGAGAAATAACTAGTGACGAAGGAAATTCAGCAAAATATCTGGTACTTAGGCATAGGTTGCAACAATCATATGTGCAGAAACAAATCAACTTTCTCCACATTAGATGAGTCATATCGAGATTCTGTTAAGTTTGAGAATGATTCAAAAGTTGCAGTCACAAGAAAAGGATAGGTAACCATTCAAACTAAAAGGATTATTTCTCAAATAATCTCTGATGTCCTTTATGTTCCAGAGTTAAAGTCAAATTATTTGAGTCTTGGTTAGTTGGAAGAGAAAGGGTATGAGATTGTCATTAAAAAGGGATTTTTCTGGATCCAAGATGATAATTTGGGCTTAATTGCCCAAGTTAAAATTACTGCAAACAGAATGTTTCCTCTCTATCTCAATAATATACAACAATCATGCTTTTTAGAAAAACAAGGAGATGATGCTTGGTTTTGGCATTTTCGGTTTGAGCATCTTAATTTTGTTTGATTAAGAACCTTGCAACAAAAGAATATGGTGATTGGTCTTCCTCAAATTTGATCTCCATCTGAAATTTGTGAAGAGTGTGGTTAGCAAGAAGTCTTGCAAATCTTTTCCACAAAAGGGTTCATGGAGAGAAAAGAAGGCACTTGAACTTATCCATTCTGATATTTTTGGACCGATTACACTGTCTTCTAACGGAGGTAAAAGCTACATAATTACCTTCATTGATGATTTTACTACGAAAAGTTGGGTATATTTTTTGCAGGTGAAATCTGAAGCTTTTTAAAAGGTTTAATGTACTTGTTGAAAAGGAGATTGGTAGTCCAATAAAAGTTCTTCATTCAGATCATGGGGGAGAATATAACTCACATGAATTTACAAATTTTTGTGAGTTTCGTGGAATCTAGAGGTAACTTACAACAACTTACTCACCCCAACAAAATGGAGTCTGTGAGAGGAAAAATCGCACTATTATGAATATGGTGTGGATCATTCTGACAAGCAGACGACTTTCTAGAAGTTTTTGGCTTGAAGCAGTCTATTGGAGTATCCACATCCTGAATAGGTTCCCCACATTTGCAGTTAAAAATATGACACAAGAGGAAGCATGGAGCGGAAAACGACCAATTGTAGATCACTTCAAAATATTTGGGTGCATTGCATATGCTCATATTCGTGATTAAAAGAGAAAGAAGCTAGACGACAAAATGTATTTTTCTCGGTGTTAGTGATCAATCAAAAGCTTACAAGTTTTATAATCTTAACACTAAGAAAACATTGATTAGTCGGGATGTCATCTTTGATGAAATCAGTTTTGGCCGTGGAACATAAATGCCATGGGAGAAAAAATTCTAGTTTGCCTTCATGGAGAAAACGATGAAGAAGCAATTAAGCCACAACAACAAGTTCCAGCTGTTGCTTAAGATATCAATTATGGAAGTTCTAAAACTTCACCAGATATGAATGAGCATATAGAAACTATAGTTGATTCACGTGCCCCTCGTGTACAAAGAAGGCCATCATGGATGGCAGATTACAAGGTAAGAGGAATTCATCGATTTAAAGATCCTCTCACTCATTTTTCTCTATTTTCAGATTGTGATCCAACAAATTTTGAAAGTGCTGTCAAAAATGAAAAATGGTGAAAGGCTGTGGATGATGAAATTGCAGCCCTTGAAAAATGATACATGGGAGCTTGCTGATCTACCATAAGGACAAAAAATGATTGGAGTAAAATGGGTCTATTAAACTAAATTGAAGGAGAATAGGGAGATCGACAAGTACAAGGCACGGTTGGTGGTGAAAGGCTAAAAACAAGAATTCAGGGAGGATTACTGAAAAGGTTTTGCTCCAGTTGTCAAACTTGATACGATCAGATTGGTGATTGCATTGGCTTCTCAAAATTCATGGCCTTTTTCTCAATTGGATATGAAGTCGGCTTTTCTACATGGAGACTTGCAAGAACAAGTATTTATTGAACAACCTCCTGGTTATGTTAAGATTGATGGAGAGCATAAAGTTTGTAGATTAAAGAAGGTTCTGTACATACTTAAACAAACACGTAGATCTTGGTGTAGTCGTATCAATGCTTACTTTCAAAAGGAAGGATTTCAAAAATTCCCATATGAGCATACTCTTTTTACGAAGTGTGAAGATGGAGGGAAAATGTTTATTATATGCTTACACGTAAATGATTTGAATTATATGGGAAATGATAGAGTCATGTTTGAAAAGTTTAAAAGGTCTATGATGCTTGAGTTTGATATGTCTGATCTTGGTATGTCACATTACTTTCTTGGCATAGAAATAGTGCAATCAACTGAAGGAATATTTGTTTCTCAAAGGAAGTATACAAGAAATTTTAGTCAGGTTTCAAATGAGAAATTGCAATTCTGTCACTTCCCCATTAGCTGTTGGCTTGAAGTTTACAAAAGATCTTGGAGGAAAGAGAATTGATGACACTTTTTTTAAACAAATTGTGAAAAGTCTGATGTATTTGACAACACTGAGGTCATACATCACACATGCTATAAGCCTCATTAGCATATTCATGGAGAATCCAAAAGAATTGCATCTTTTGGTTGCAAAAAGGATCCTTCACTACTTAAAAGGTACTGTTGACTTTGGGTTGTTCTACAAGAAGGATGAAAAGTCAGGACTGATTAGGTTTTTGGATTGTGATTATGCTGTAGATTTAGATGATCGAAAGAGTACTTGAGGTTATGTATTTATGCTGAGTTTAGGTGCAGTATCATGGTCATCAAAGAAGCAGTCAGTCGCCATTTTGTCAACAACTGAAGCTGAGTTTGTTGTTGCTACTGCATGTGCCTCACAACCCATTAGGATAAGAAATAGTCTTACTGAGCTGAATTTCAACCATAAAAAACCAACAACAATTTATTGTGACAACAGTTTAGCTATAAAGTTGTCCAAAATTCCAGTTTTGCACGGGAGAAACAAATATATTGATGTCAGGTTTTATTTTTTTATGAGATCTTACTGAAGATGGATTAATTGATCTTATGCATTGTAGAAGTGAAGACCAAGTCGCAGACATATTCACTAAATCACTCAAATATGCACAATTTGTGAAGCTTAGGGAATCACTTGGGGTTTGTACTTTTGTGGATGTAGCTTCAGGAAATTAAACTAAGAGTCTTTCAGTTTAAATGAGGAAATTCCAAGAATTTTATTCAGTTGTGTCACGCCCTGAGCCTACACCCTGGGCGGGACTGGCACTCGAGAACCATTGCTGGCCCCAAGCGAACCCTTGGCCTGACTTACTTAACTCAGACAATTAACTGAAATTTCATCTTTGTGAGATCGTCAATATTATATCGAGGGCATCTTTAGAGTATAGACTCTATGCATATTTATAATGATCAAAAGCACTGTACTCACTTGAATAATAAAATACTGAGAATGCTTAAAAGTCAAAGATTCAACTTGGCCAAAATGGTAACCCAAGTCTTAACATATGAAATGATAAAGTCTATGAAAAGACTAAAGAACTAACATCTGACTGTCTATGAAGCCTCTAAAACAACTGAGATGGATGTTGGGACAAACCCCATGACATCCTAATGAACTAACAAAGTAACTAACAGTAATAAAAGGAGTCCTCCAAAATGCAAGGAGGCTCACCAACTTACTCTGGAGTGCTCACTAGATCAACGATGCGCCGGATGGCGATCCTAGTTACCTGTGTCTGCATCATAATAAGATGTAGGCCAACAAGCATCAGTACATTGAATGTATGAGTATGCGAGTTGGAATGCTAAACACAACATAGGCTTAAAAAGAATCTGAAGAACTTACCTGGCTCAATTCAACTCAACATAACTGAACTCATTTCAATATAAAGCAGTTTAAAACAAGTGCAATATAAAGAAAAGTTGTTTAAACATGATGTCAACTATGTGTATGCAAAGATACATTTAACTCTGAAATGTATTTAAAAATACAATAAATTGTGTATTTAAGAATACAATTACTTATGTTGGAGTTTCTCTAACCGAAAACCATCACGTAAGAGCTATTGTGATGATACAACATTTTGCCTCACTCTGCCAGGGCCGTCCTATACCTTGTCGAGGGTATAGAACCTGAACTACTAAGTGGATCCACTAGTCTATGCTAAAAAGCACAAAAAGAATCATCTGAAAAGTATGACCCTTTTCTACCCACGATGGCTACATGGTTTATGGGGGCTGTGAGTTGTCTGAACTCTCCCCCATATCGGTGCTCAATACTACTCCCAAAAATATAATATTAGCTCTTATGTCTAAAAACATACTTATTTCTGTGATTTGAGATTAGTGCTAAAAAACTTAGCCCAAAGGCTATCTTGGAAATCAAAGTTTCCTCTCTTGCTTCATTTAGAAAGCGATTACTCTTTTATGAAAACTATCCCAAAGGCTCGTTGGAAATCAAGGTTTCCTTTCTTGTTTAAATGTGAAGATATTTTAAACCCTTTGGAAATACATAGTTCCCATATACTTTTGAAGAAGTGAACTTCAAACTTTACTCTTTAATCTTTACTTAACTTGTACTTTAAGTCTTAAAACAAAGTTAAAACATTTGGAAAAGACTTTTGAAAAACTCTAAGAACTTCTCTTGACTTTGATCTTAACTTTCCTTGAATTGGATTATGGATTCAAGGTTCATGATCTCATGTTTATGGATAATTTCATGATGTTTAGATGTACCTAAGAGTGTTGGAATCAACTAGAAAACATAGGTACATTGCTAAGGAACTAGTACGAAAAGATGGGGGACGAATGGGAAGAACTGGCGTCCCTGGTGATCTGAGAGGCGCGGGGTGCCAGCTTTGAAACTTCAGAGAGTTGGGTGGGGTGTTCTGGCTGCCGTGGCACCCCAAGACCCAAACTTCAGAGAAAGTTTTGGGGCGCGCTTAGAGGCCCAGATCCCCAACTCTCTTACCCAGATTTTTACGAATTTCCTCCTTCGTTTTTCAACTCTAAACTCTCTAAGCTCAATTGGTTCTTTCCCCAAACATTTAGAATCATCAATACCCTCAATATACATCAGATTCTACTCGAAAAACACAACTAATAACATGAATCAATCTCAAGAAAACTCCAATCAACACAACCCACAAGAATTCAACGAATTTCATCAAGAACTCAAGGATTTACTTTCAAATGTAATAACTTCGCTGAAATTGAATCACGATTGGTGCATGGGTGAACTAACCCAAAGCTATGTGATCTCACATCCCTTATATGGATCACCCCGACGAAATCCACAAGCTAAACTTGACAATCTTGACGAATCTTGATTCTCTTCTCCTTTCTCCTCTTCTTTTCTCTTTTCTCCAAGCCCTATTGTATTTTGGCAAAAGCATAAAATGATCTATTTATGATTAGAACCTAACTTAATTACCAAAAACAAAATGAAATAATTGAGCAAGGAAAAGACCAAACTACCCTTTGAACATCCGGATTGGACTTTCCTTTTTCCAACAAACCAACTTCCAAAGGGTAAAACTCACTCATACGAACTCGAAATTGTGCAAACTTAGTGGCGTTGGAAAGATCATTCCAAGAGCTTTCCTAACATATTTGGAAGTACCTCTAAATCATCCTGAGCTAGAAGTTATGACCATTTGAAGTTGGCTAGAACTCAACTTATTCTAACTTAACAAAATTTCCAGATTTTTTATTCTTTCCAAAAATGACTGTTTCCAGTTATTAGCTTCTTCCTAGTTATTTCAAATATCTCCCCCTTGGGAACATTTATCATCGATTGAGATTACTCTTACTAGTCTAAGGGTGTAACATAAAACATTCAGTTCAAGCACCCACAAGGAAATGCAAAGCAACATGCCAACTTATAAATAAATACTAAGAAAGGATTAGTACCTTAATTCAGAACTTCTTCGGATTTGAAGAGATGTGGATATCTCTTCTTCATATACTCCTCAGCTTCCCAAGTAGCTTATTCAACAAATTGGTTCCTCCAAAGGTCTTTGACTGATGCTACCTCTTTTGTTCTCAACTTGCGAACTTGGCGATCTGGAATTTGAACCGGAATCTCTTCATAAGATAAACTATCCTTGATCCCAATATTTTCAGTTGGTATAATAAAAAAAGGATCGCCCATGCACTTCTTCAACATAGAGATGTGAAACACCGGATGAACAGCGGCTAACTCTTGTGGTAGCTCTAACTAATAAGCTACACCACCTACCCTTTTTGATATTCTATAAGGTCCAATATACCGGGGACTAAGCTTCCCTTTCTTACCAAATCTCATAACACCTTTCATGGCTGAAACTTTAAGATATACCCAATCATCAACTTCAAACTCTAACTCCCTTCTCCTAACATCAGTTTAGGATTTTTGACGACTCTGCGCCGTTTTCAACCTCTCTTGAATCACTTTCACCTTCTCCATAGCTTGATTAACCAAATCTGATCCTATCAACCTTGCTTCACTAACTTTAAACCATCCAATAGGAGATCTGCATCTTCTCCCATAAAGAGCTTCATAAGGAGCCATTTGGATGCTCGAGTGGTAACTATTGTTGTAAGCAAACTCAATGAGAGGTAGGGATCATCCCAATTCCCTTGAAATCAATCACACAAGCCCTCAACATATCTTCTAAGGTATGAATAGTGCGCTCTTCTTGCCCATCTGTCTGAGGATGAAAGACAGTACTTAAGTTCACCTTTGAACCCAAGCCTTTTTGGAATGACTTCCAAATCTGTGCAGTAAATTGTGCACCTCTGTTTGAAATAATGGAGACCGAAACCCCATGAAGTCTTACCACCTCTTGAAGATACAACTTAGCATAATCTTCTGCCGAATGAGTAGTCTTTACCGGCAAAATGTGGGCTGATTTTGTCATTCTGTCGACAATCACCCAAATAGAATCATGCTGCTTGCGAGACCTTAGTAAACATGTGATGAAGTCCTTATTAATCATCTCCTACTTCCATTCCAGAAGTTCTATATTCTTAGCCAAACCACCGGGCCTTTGGTGCTCTACTTTAACTTGTTGGCAATTTGGGCACTTTGCAACAAATTCTGCAATGCCCTTCTTCATACTATTCCACCAATACACCTCTCTCAAATCATGATACATCTTTGTGGAACCCGGATGAATGGAATATCTGGAGCTATGAGCTTTCTCGATGATCCTCTCTTGGAGTCCATCCATCATTGGTACACACAATCTACTTTGATATCTCAAAATACACCATCTCCCCCTTATTCAAAAGCTAGTACTTTTTGCTTATGAACATTTGCCTTCAATTCAAGAAAAATTGGATCTTAATCTTGCTTTTCTTTCTCTTCTGACACTAATGAAGATTCAGCCCCATTCATCACCACTACTCCTCCTTCTGTGGAATCCATTAGTCGAACTCCTAAGCGTGCAAGTCTATGCACATCTTTCGCTAACTCTCTCTTTTCTTCCTCAACATGGGTGGTACTACCCATAGACAACCTGCTTAAGGCATCAACAACAACATTAGCCTTACCTGGGTGATAAAGAATACTGATGTCATAATCCTTGAGCAATTATAACCACCTCCTTTGTCTGAGATTAAGCTCTTTCTGAGTGAACACATATTGAAGACTCTTGTGATCAGTGAATACATCAACATGAACACCATATAAATAATGACGCCATATCTTCAAGGCAAATACTACAGCAGCCAACTCCAAGTCATGGGTTGGGTAATTCTTCTCATGAACTTTCAACTGTCTGGAGGCATAAGCTATAACTTTACCATTCTACATTAATACACAACCCAAACCAACTCTAGATGCATCACAATACACCACAAAACCTTGAGTGCCTTCCGGTAAGGTCAAAACTAGGGTTGTAGTCAACCTCTTTTTCAATTCCTAAAAGCTTTTCTCACAAGTTTCAGACCATTGAAACTTCACTATTTTCTGAGTTAACTTGGTCAAAGGGGATGAAATAGATGAGAACCCCTCTACAAATCTTCTATAATATCTAGCTAATCCCAAGAAACTCCTACTATCAATTGGAAATGTAGGTCTAGACCAATTCTGCATTGCCTCAATCTTTTGGGTATTAACTTTAATTCCCTCTCCAGACACAATGTGGCCTAAGAATCCCACAAACTCAAGCCAAAACTCACACTTAGAGAACTTGGCATACAACTCTCTATCTTTCAAAGTCTGGAGAACTATTCTGAGATGACTAGCATGATCTTCTTCATTCCTTGAATAAATTAGTATGTCATCAATGAAGACGATAAAAAACATATGTAAATAAGATTTGAATAGCCTATTCATAAGGTCCATGAATTCTGCAGGCGAATTGGTCAAACTAAAGAACATGACCAAAAACTCATAATGACCATAACGGGTCCTGAATGCTGTCTTGGGAATATCATATTCCCTTACTTTCAACTGATAGTAGCTAAATCTGAGAGCGAGCTTAGAGAAACAAGTGGCACCCTGAAGTTGATCGAAAAGATCATCAATTCTCGGAAGAAGATACTTATTCTTGATGGTTACCTTGTTCAATTGGCGATAATCTATACACATCCTAAGGGAACCATCTTTCTTTCTCACAAATAAGACCGGAGCACCCCAAGGTGAGACACTTGGTCGAATAAAGCCCTTATCAAAGAGATATTTTAACTACTCTTTAAGCTCTTTCAACTCTGCTGGTGCAATTCTATATGGTGGAATAGATATAGGATGAGTATTTGGGAGAATATCTATACTGGAGTCTATCTCTCTCTCAGGAGGGACTCCGGGAAGATCATCAGGAAAGACTTCTGGAAACTCTTTTACTACTTGAACTGACTGGATAAGAGGTATCTCAACAGTAGAGTCATTAACTCAGACTAAGTGATAGACACACCCCTTAGAAACTAACTTCCTTACCTTAATGTACGAAATGAAATGACCCTTAAGCACTGCTGAACTACTTTTCCACTCTAAGACTCGCTCATTTGGAAACTGAAACGTGACAACTCGAGTTCTACAATCAGCTGAGGCATAACAGGCATAAAGCCAATCCATACCAAGAATGACATCAAAATCTACCATGTCTAACTCAATTAGATCAGCCATGGTACTCTTGTGATTGATGAAAATGGGACAATCACGATAGACTCTCTCTGCTGGAATGGATTCACCAACAGGCGTAGAAACACTGAATGGTTCACTAAGTTGCTCAGGAATAACATCAAAATTCATAGCGACATACGGAGTTACGAAAGACAAACTCGCTCCTGGGTCTAGCAAAGCATAAACAGTAAAGTCAAAGACTTGGATCATACCAGTGACAACATCTAGAGAATACTCTTGCTCTTGGCGACTATTGATAGCATACAAATGGTTTGTTCATCCACCAGTACCAGAAGTAGCCCCTCTAGGTGCAATTCTGTCTGGTGGAGCAACTGAAGAAAACTGGGCTCTATTGTCCCCATTACCATTACCCTGTTTGTTCTTTGGACATTCTTGCATGAAATGATCATTCTAACCACACTTGAAACAACCAGTGGATCCCTCACGACATGTACCTGAGTGGTTCCTACCACACTTAGCGCAGACAGGAGGCATGCTACCCCCTTACGCCATGCTACCCTGAGAATAAACAGGTTTAGCTCTGAAATTCTGACTATTGTACTCACCTTTGTTCTTAGGTGCAGGTGTACTAGCAGATGATGTAGCAGGTCCCTTTTGTTTATGTTGGAAAGATGACTGGTTGGCATTACTCTTCTGCTGTCCGGACTCGTTCCTTGTCTTAGCCCTCTTGTTCTTAAACTCCTCTCTATCCCTCAACTTCTCTTCCTCAACCTATTGAACATATACCATTAACTTTGAGATATCTATGTCACCTATCAGCATTGCAGCCCTACCTTTCTTACTCGATAGATAAGACATCCTAGCAACAAACAGGCTCATTCTACTCCTCATGTCCGTAACCATCTCCGGAGCATAACGGGACAATTGGGTGAACTCCAACCCATACTTATGAACACTCAAAGAATCTTGCTTAAATGTGAGGAACTCTCGTACCTTAGCCTCTTTTAGTTCTCGGGTAAAGAAACTCCCCAAGAAAGCCTCCTCAAAACAAGCCCAACTCGCAGGTGGTGCATCCTTAACTCTACCCTCTTTCCACTGATCAAACTAAGTCCTAGGAACATTCTTTAGTTAATATGCAGCTAGTTCAACTCACTCAGCATCAGCAACATGCATAACCTCAAATACCTTCTTCAGTTCTTCAATAAAATTCTCCAGATCCTCTGTAGTGCTCAAACCTATGAAACTTGGAAGATTCATCCTCAAGAACTCTCGAATCCTAGAAGTATCAGCCACTTCTTGTCTAGCTCCTCTTTGTTGCCCAGCTTGGTTGGTCACAAGTTGGCTCAACATCCGGATAGCCTCACGAAACTCAGCATTGGTAATTTCTCCTTCAGGTTGCACTTTAGGTGCATTTGGTAACTCTTGTTCCTCAAAATTATGTCTAGCAGGACAACCTCTGATAGCTCTTCATGGAGGCATGATTATCTGAAAACACGCGCAAGAATGAATTAGAAGGAAACTTTTTAGAGATCAAACTCTAACGCACGAAATGAGTGTGAAAGAAGTGAGAAAATTTTCTAAGTGTTACAGCCCCCTAATTAGAGATGTGGCGCACTTCACACCGATAACTAGGACTCTACAGACACGATTTCATAGGCTCCCTAAGACTCTTGAACTCTGTGTTCTAATACCAAGTTTGTCATGCCCCGAGCTACACCCTAGGGGGGATTGGCACTCGAGAACCATTGCTGGCCCCAAGAGAACCCTTGGCTTGGCTTACTTAACTCAGCGGTAGACTCTATGCATATTTATAATGATCGAAAGCACTATACTCACTTGAATAATAAAATACTGAGAATACTTAAAAGTCAAACATTCAACTTGGCCAAAATAATAACTCAAGTCTTTACATATGAAATGATAAAGTCAATGAAAAGACTAAAGAACTAACATCTGACTATCTATGAAGCCTCTAAAAAAACTGAGATGGATTTTGGGACAAACCCCACGACATCCTAATGAACTAACAAAGTAACTGAAAGCAATAAAAGGAGTCCTCCGAAATGCAAGGAGGCTCACCAACTGACTCTGGAGTGCTCACTGGATCAACGATGCGCCGGATGTCAATCCTAGTTACCTCTGTCTGCATCATAATAAGATGCAGGACAAAAGGCATCAGTACATTGAATGTACGAGTATGCGAGTTGGAATGCTAAACACAACATAGTCTTGAAAAGAATATGAAGAACTTACCTGGCTAAACTCAACTCAACATAACTGAGCTCATTTCTATATAAAGAAGTTTAAAACAAGTGCAATATAAAGAAAAGTTGTTTAAAACATGATGTCAACTTTGTGTGAACTAACCCAATGCTATGTGATTTAATAACTTCACTGAAATTTTATCATGATTGGCGCATGGTTGAACTAACCCAACGCTATATGATGTCACATACCTTGTAGGGATCACCCCCGACAAAACCCACAAGCTAAACTCGACGTTCTTGACGAATCTTGCTTCTCTTCTCCTTTCTCCTCTTATTTTCTCTTTTCTTCATGCCCTAGCGTATTTTGGTAAAAGCATAAACTGATATAATTCCTATTAGACCCTATATTAATTACCAAATGGGAAATAAAATAATTGGGCATGGAAAAGACCAAACTACCCTTTCAAAATTCGGATTGGACTTTTCTTATTCCAACTGCCCAACTTCCAAAGGGCATAACTCACTCATACAAACTTGGAATCGCGCAAACTCAGCGGCGTTGGAAAGATCATTCCAAGAGATTTCCTACCATATATTTAAGTACCTATAACTCATCTTGAGCTAGAAGTTATGGCCGTTTGAAGTTGGCCAAAACTCAACTTATTCTAACTTAACAAAATTTCCAGATTTTTCATTCTTTCCAAAAATGACTATTTCCAATTATTAGCTTCTTCCTAGTTATTTCAAATTGCGAGATGTTACAAGTTGTTAATTGTATGTTACAGTTGCTAGTGGAGACACTTACTTTTAACATGTTTTTAACGTGTTTAGTAATAACAACTAAATATTTTCTTCCTGTTTTTCAGCTTATTCTAGTTTTAGTTGTTTTCCAGTTTCTAGAATTATTGTTTATCTCAATCACTTTATTAATTCTATTTTATCTCCTATAGTTATTATGTATAAACTTTGTATTATTGTATATATTAGGACTCTCTGTATCAGTTGGGTATCACTACAACAAAAGTAACTTTTAGCGATAATAAATAGACACATTAATAAAGAGTGGTAAAGTCTTTACCGACATTAGTTAAGTTCCATTAGATCCAATCTCGCTAAATGCTTTAGGGATATATACAAAGAGTGCTAATTGTCGCTAAAAATATATATATTTAGCGGCAGTTGAGCTATTGCTGTTAATTAATTGCCGCTAAAGATAATTTTTGATGTAGTGTATAGCTTTTATATACCGTACAACACAAGCTAATAGATAATCGATTCATTCTCTTATATCGCTTTACTATTTATTTAGCAGCTCCTAGCTTTTAGGTTTCAGTTATTGTTTGTGGTTAAGCAACTTTCTTTTCTTTAGGAGTCCTAGAAGGTAGTTTGTTGCTTGGTTATCTATTTAAGAGTCCTATTGTAAGTTGGTTTATGCATCTCCAACAATAAGAAGTTTTCTTTTCCTTCAATATTTTTTCTTTGTTCTACTCGTTACTTTATTAACAATTATGGACTAGATGTTTCTATGTACTCTTGATAAGTTGGTGTTTTATCAACTCAGTGAACTCAAATTCATGAATAATTGTTGTGCTATGATACTAATTGAGGGGATTTTAGGTCCTAGTTCTCTTGTATGTAGGAATTCATTGAAAAAATCAAGTTACATGAATTTGAAGCTCAAAATCACTGAAGCACACCGGCGAAGAACCTAGCGTCCCGCTACAGCCAATTGGCGTCTTAACTTCAAATTTAACTAGAATGCAACTCGAGCATCTGAAACTCATCCAGAACCTCCAAAAATCTAATATGCAAATCAATTATAAAACATGTTCAGACCTGTTGGAATCATCAAAGCTGATACGAGTTCGTCCTGGTTGTGGTCAAATTTAAAATAGATATAAGACCAACAATATTATATTTTAGTAAATGTTGGGCATATATCACTCAAAGTATCTCTAAAATGAGCACGTTAAGATATGAATATAAGATACATGTGTTGTCATACCTAATAAAACAAAGATTATAATGACCAAATTCGACAAAGATGTAAGTAGCTAATTAATCAGAGGCATTTGACATGCTTGCTAATTTGGAATGAAATTGCACATAAGAGTGTCTTCTAGAGGTAGCTTGAATAATAATTAACATTCAAACAAATGATGATAAAGTTAATGTTGATATAAAACTAACAACAAGAGTATTGACTTTCCTACTTTGCAAAAACAACAATACTAGGGACGAGATTCGAGAAAGAAACTAAACAAAAATCGAATGATCTTTCTTGCTAAACCTAGTAACAAAGAAAAATTTGATTTAGGTTGCAAACAAGAACTTCAAGTCTGCCTCTGTTAGTTTCCCCAAGGCCTCAGAAGCGCCACCCACCATCCTGCAAAAAAATAAAATAAAATCAATATCGGGCAATTCACACACCAAAGAGAGAAGGGAGGAGTTTCAGAGTAAAGGAGGGAAATCGAAAGCCAAGTGTAAAACAGAATAGGCCAATGATAGTATATCTTTAAATCACATTTGAGGGTAAAAACATTTAAGTGTTTATTGTTGTGACATATAAATAAACTATATGAATGACAAACCATAAAATACCTATTTGAGCTCTCCATGTATGATCATGTTCCCTTTTTTAAGCAAATAAAAGAAGATAATACAATGCATGACCCTACTTCAATCCCTAGCCTAAATGTCTTAATTTTTAGTTGTAAATATCTAGATAGCTAAAAATAGTTGACTATATCGCTCCATTTAAAGCTCATCTTAGACCAATATTATATATTCTAGAGGACATAAAAAAACAATTGATTCTCTTAATTTATCTTGATATCATTTCTGAAGAGAAACATATCAAAATGATATAAAGTTTCAAGTCGTCAAATTATTCTCTTAACTCACATGCAACTAGCACAATGAACTTGGAAGAAACCTACCCTTCAAAAAGTAATTTCTTCTTCTCTTGCAACTCTAAGATCCTCTCCTCGATTGTATTCTCAATCACAAATCTCACATTCCTAGAAATTAGAAAATAACAATAAACTCTCTTCATTGGTATGGTTGGTTGAAGAAACACAAGAACATACCTGATTGGCTTATACTGCCTTATTCGATGGATTCTATCCTGGGCTTGCCTCTCCACGGCAGCATTCCACCAAGGATCCATCAAGAAAACCTAGCAAAGGGAAAGATTAAAGTGGTACATCAAGGAACGTAGTCTAGGTTCAATGAAATATTACAAGTTCAAATTGTATCTATTCTTAATCTGCACAGAGATGAAGTTAACACATCCCAAACAAAAGATGAAGGAATCCAACAATAGAGTCAAACCCATGGTATTTGACAAGAAATGAAGAATATGCATTGACAAAGAGAGGAAAGGAAAATCTTACTTGTGATGCTACTGTAAGATTTAGGGCAAGACCTCCGGCTTTCAAGCTCATAATAAATATAATGCATTCTGGATCGTTTGTAAATTTTGTAATTGCAGAATCTCTTGCAGTGATAGTCATGGATCCATCTAATTGAACACAACTGATGCCCAACTGCCAAATGCACACAAGACATGTTTTTTGTTGTTGTTACTACTGATGACAACAATAGAGGTAGGTACGAAGGGGATAAAGAAAATATGTCTTACCTTTTGTAGCGAATAGTGTATCAGATCCAAAAATGACGTGAAATTGCTGAAGACAATTGCCTTTGCAGAACCATCTCTTTCAATCATGAACCTTATTTCTTCTCTCTTCAACCAATAAAACAAGCAATGAGAACACTCTTACTACCATAATAGAGATATTCACAAGAATAAGATTATACATTTTTAAGTCATAATTTTAAAGGATATATATAAGATTGAGACCACAACAACAATTTATTATTCCTCAATTAGTTTCCACTCAATTAAGCGGAGGTGGTATTTGATGCAACATTTTCAAGTGATGGTATGGGACCCTTAGGAAATATATCTAATTCCTGCAAATGATGCATTATTGCAGTCCCTTGCACTCATTGTGAGAAGAAAATAAAACCATAAAGCAAACTATAAAGACAAGATAAGATATAGTTATTGATTGAAAAGTAATTGTATACCAAATCTTCTATTTTTGTGCTTGTCTGAAAATTATCAAGACGAATTTTGTTCAGTATACTTGAAGGCCTAAACCCTTTGATATTTGCTTTAGTTTTCTGATCATTTGCGGTGAAATCCACTGTGATTTAAAACAAGAAGGACATGAAATTTGTCCCATAACTGCAGAAAAACTTATCAGACATGACTTGCAAAAGACATGTGTGCAAGAAGTAACCTGCAATAATCAAAAGAGGTGCACATTTTTATAGGAAAGTAGGTATAAACTTCAACCGACAAAATAATAGTAAAGGAATTCATAGCATATTTCTTAGTTTGTCAAGAAATGAGGTACGAGAATTTAAATCATCAAGTCCACAAGTTTCATGGAAGTCCTTTTAGGTGTTAAAAGACATTCCTAAAAGCATTTCTAGTAAAATATTGAGGTCTTTCGAATAGTGCTGGAAAAGAATTTGCAGAAGCTCATGCACTTAAAGAAGGATTAAAAACCTATTCAAAATATCCTTTCAAAAGACATCGTAGGTGTAAGTGTGGAAAAATATGGCCACATTAAGATTTGAAATATCCACCATATAATATACAAAATATTAATGTACTGCAAATAGGAATTCCATCAAATCCAATTTTAGTGAAGTATCAAGTTTTATGACTGAACTTATTCCTTTCTTTTATACTTTTTATTTCTTCCCTTAGGGAAGGGGAAGAGGATGAAACTCACAACTGGATCTTCTACTAGATCGTGACATAGACCACATGATTGTTCAACGTAACCAACATTGTTTGTGCTTCCACTTCTATCCACAACAGTACTTGAGTATTCCACAAGGTAGGGATGATCAAGTGCCTGTGGTCAGATAAAAAAATAAAATCAATCAAATATAAGAAAATTTTTTCTAGTTATTACTTTTGAGGTAGAACTGTGCATAGATTATAGGAAGTCAAAGAAGTTTGAACTATTTATTTCTTTAAGGACCTAAAACTGTTAAGGAAATTAAAGAGATCCAAAAAGAGAGCCAAGGCATGCTAAAAACAACAATTAAGTTGATGCCACAAGACACTAATGAAGTCAATTCTTTCTCTTGTTCTTGTGTTGTACTTCTTCATTCGTTTAAATATTAAAAAATAAGAAATATAAAAAAGGCACTTCCATTTTGGTATCCAAATATTGCATCCACTTTTACGCCAACTTAAATTCAATATGATATCGTGATGTAAATACATCTGCAAAAAACATATGGATGGGAACTAACTCCACCACCAAATCATATGACATGTGGATTCGATTGACAAAGGAAACATAGTAGGAAAGGATCACTGTCGGACGGACGCCTTGGTAGGGGGTTCTCATGGGTAGAGATAACATTTCATCATATAGAAAGAATAGCAATGAATATTACGACAACAACAACAATAATATTATACCTAGTGAAATCGCACAAATAATATATATTACAAGTAAAAAATACTAAATAGTGTAAAAATAAATGAAGCAAAAAAAGATTAATCAAATTGAAAGAAGTGCATGCTAGCACAAAATCGATCAAGAAAAAAATCAAGGAAAACATTACTGAAGAAAAAATATAAGTGGTGAAGGAAAAACTTACAATGAAAAAGGTTACAGAAAAATGGCTCGAGGGAGGATATCTAAGGAAAAAGAAAGCCAAGAAATTATTAACTCTGAATTATGCAATATTGAAAGATTTGACCGATTAACAACATCAATTATTTCATTTCCATGCTTTAGTGATTTTACCTCAATTAATGTAGAAGTACTGATATAGATCTTCTTAAGAATTTTTTTTACATTAGATTCATAGTTTGAAGGTTAACAATGAACCTATAACACAAACTTTTATTCACAACTAAAACCAAATACAAGTAGGTATCAATACATAATCAAGAAGAATTCAGATTGAATGCATGATCTCCATACCTGTCACATGCGTGTGAGTAGATAAAAAATGTCAGCATAGTTATTCATCAACGTACCGTCTTGAATGTATCTGCACAAAAATACGTTAGGAAGAAACAATATAGTGATAAGAAGAAGAATAACGCACTGCTTATTCTGGCTCTCATTATTTACTATTTCACAAGGTTAAATAGCTAGTGTTGAGCATTTTCCATGAAAAACAGTGTAAAATAGACATTTTTCAGGATTTTCAAGTAAAGGAATGTTTTATTTTTTCAGGATTACTTAACACATGGAAAATAGATGAAACATATACCATGCAAGAATTTAATCCAAAGACCAAAAAAAAATGACATAAAAGAAAAAGACCATGATCTGTGTCGTTAAAACAAATTCAATACGAACATCACTATAAGTAGCTAATGGAGAGCAACAAAAAGACAATGATGACTTTCAGACAAGCAAGCTAGTAGTTGCATAAGTACTGACAAAAATAGATTGCATACGCATTAAATTTTGCCTGACTTTCTTCACACAGTGATGTGTAGTAGTCTTCTTCATTAGCATCCAAAGAATCTCGGGTCCAAACCAAATTGTGAAAGACCCCTTTTCCCTTATGTCACTCGGGAATGGGGAAACTTATGTGAAACTTTCCCTCCCCTTTGCGCAAAGTAACCTAAATGCAAAAATAAGTAACATGATAAAGAGGAAAAAAAATTTAACAACTCTAGCACTACATTAATGTGAAAAAAAAAACTTACAATCCTTGGAGGAAGTGCAAGATCAGCAGCCCTTCCCTTTTTAGTACGCCTTAGCATTATCGTTTTTAAAATTTTGTGTTTCAACAAAACCATTGCATCTCTACCAATCCCATGATTTCCTTGAAATTGTATGGGTGAGGCAATATACTAGAAACATAAGATGTATCAACGTCTCCGTGGCAGCAACAACATTTTTTTAAATCACAAATAACATGAAGCACCAAAATAAGTATATCAATTGATGACTTACTCTATTCCACCAGGAAAAGTGCCGAGTAGATTTGTGGTGGCAATGTGGGCACATGAATGAGCTAAAATAAATACAAACACAAAAGAGAACAAACAAGAGATTTCAAAAAGGTGAAAAATAAAAAAGACTCAAGGAAGAAACATTAACGACAAAATCTCTGGTGAAAATGACCAAATAAAACAAATCTTCAGCTATATGTTTCTCTCTCCAACCAAGTTAGGTGCAAAGATAAAAAATTAAGATTTTAAGTCTACCTATTGTCGAGAGCTCTGCAGTCACAATCTTTACAGAAGTAGTACGAGTAAGGATTAATTTTCAAGAAACGGACCTGTCCAGAAGTAAGGATACATTTATTTCAGAGAATGAAGTTGTGAATTATGTTAGCCACAAAAGAACATTAATAAAAAAAAAACTTACAAGTGAGTACAACTCTCCTACACGGTTTTGGAGGGGAGTACCACTTAAGGCCCACTTAAAAGAAGATTCTAGCGCAAAAATAGCTCTTGTAGTGTTGCTACGTATATCTTTCACACAATGGGCCTGTGCCACAAAAGTGCAATCCGTTAGAAAATTATGGATGAAGGGTTTTCATCAGACACAAACAATATATATGGAAACCAACAAGTTTAACAGATGTCACACAAAACCAACAAATGTGAACTTTGAACAGACTTCTCAATAAGAAAAAGAAAATATACAACAGCCTTACCCCTAGATACCTTGTGATGGTAGAGTGGTTGTTCATGTGTACACAACCTTACTGCTACCTTGTGAAGGTAGAGAGGTTCTTTTAGATAGACTCTTGGCTCAAGTGAAGCATATCAAGTAAAACCAAATATGTGGGTCTAGTTACACAATGATTACCTCATCCAAAATAATACAATTCCACTTCATAGAGTGCAAAATCATGATATTTTTCCTATACTCAGTCTCCACTGTGGAGTAGGTAGTGATAACAAAATCATACTCTGTGAATCTGTTGATATCTTTCTCCCTGTTGGCACCATGGTAAACAAGAACTTTGTTGCTTCCTATAGTGGTAAAGCGGTTAATCTCATTGACCCATTGAATCAAAGCGACAACAGGACATATAAAAAGGGTTCCTTTCACTACTGGGAGCACATAAGGGGTAGGTGAGAGCAAATTGGAATTAGAAATTGCTTGCCCTATTTCACGTTTAGCAAGCACAAGAGCCATGGCTTGAACAATCTTCCTCATCCCCATATCATTAGCAAGAATACCACCTATAACTGTAGATTCTTCTTGTTTCAACGCCCAAGCCAACCACTCTTTCTGGTTCCTCAACAAGGGAACCAGATGGCTGCTTAGCAGTTTCACTCATAAACTCATTCTGACTATTGAAGTCGAGATAAAGTGTATGGTTTTCTTCCATCCACCTATTGTTCTCTTCTTCCCATATTTGCCACATCAATACATGGTCACCACCCTTTCCTACATCATTCATTACACAATGTTCTTCTACTTGCTCTTCATTTATTTTAATACTATGTTTACCCTTTGGTCTATAGGATTTCCCTCCTTGTGTTATATTGGGCCAAACTGCTTCCGCAGGTTAATCAATATCAGCAACTCCACTAGCTTGGGCTTCATCTGCATAGATGGTTAAACCAACACTCACATAATTAACCGTGATCAATTAACTATTCAATGCACATCCATATTTGTGTGTATGAACTTTTGTTTTAGGTTAGCCAATAGGTATCATGCATCAGCGAAAAAAAGTCTCAGCATGCTATAAAAATGTCACTATTGATATTCACATGAAAAATAAAAGTTATATAGAATACCTTCATCACTGCTCCCAATGTAATCAGAATCTGAGGATATAATAATAACGTCATCCTTTTCAGAGCTCCTAATTTGGCGGTTTTGTTCTCCTAATTTCATAATTCACATTCAAGTACAACCATATCATTTACTTTATATACAACACATTGTGGATTATATATGTTTGACACATGCCATCTCAGAGAAATTCTTCATCACACACAAAAAAACTAAAAATCAAAAGGACAAATTTTAAACCAAATAGGCCCACTTGTTTCTAAGGATGGGAACAAACTCCCAATATTCCGATTAGGAAATATCATTCTCCCCAATAATACTCACAAACCTCATTTAATGATCTTCCTTTTTTTTATTTCTATTTATAAAAGTTTTGTTTTGTTGCTTAGGCATAGTAAGGTGGGCATTTGACGAAATATCTTGTTTACCCTAGATGAAGACAAGTATTGTCCCCGATACAAGAACAAGTTTAAAAGCTTACCTTATTTTCTTTATTAGAATTTATTACTAGTATTTTATTGTGCTCTTTCTATGTTTTTTAACTTCTTTGTGTTTGATGAGTAAATGAACTTATATTGGTGTTCGATTCATCTTAAACCTAGCTAATAAGGAGAACATTGTCCAAGTTCATATAATAAGGTGCTCCCATTTTTTAAAGGGCTAATGTGGGACTCTTATTATTAATAATATTAGTTCAATTAATTATCAACCCATTTACTCCTTAATAAAAACAAATAGTAAGGGTCAAACAGATATAACAGTGGTGTGTTGACTATCTCTTGGCACATGTTATCTCTAATCAAAACAAGTACCGGAAAACTCTATCACAAAATTTGGGAATAATTCACGTAGTGTCATTTCATTTGATGTTTGAACCAATGATGTCACTCCCTTTAACTGCTAAATCGCCGCACTATGGGTTGGATAAATGAACTCTTTGCAAGGAAGTCATTTTCATGATTTTCAGTACTTGATTTTTCTAGAAAAAATATTTTTGACCAACAAAAACATGAAAAAGCTTTAAATTCTCCCATACCAAACACACCCTAAAAAATCAATTTTACTTGTGCACTCAATAAGATTCAAGCAAAAAATAATAATGCAAATCACATCAAAATAACCAAGTTGTATGATCGCAAATAGAAACGCAAGAAAAAAGAGGATGAGTAAAAGAATGATTTTTTGAGAGAACCTTTGGTCGAAGATGAGGAAGGACGAGAATGGATCCTCATTTATACACAAATGACTACTACAGATTTGTAGAAAAAATCCCTCAACAATTGTGACCACCGGAGAGAGAGAGGGGGATAGAGAGGGAGAGAGAGAGAGAGAGATAGAGAGAGAGAGAGAGAGAGGTTTTATAACGTTAGTGTGTTGACCATCTCTAGGCACCTGTTATCTCTAATCAACACAAGTACCGAAAAACTCTATCACAAAATTTGGGAATAATTCACTTAGTGTCATTTCATTTAATGTTTGAACCAATGTTGTCACTCGCTTTGACCACTAAATTACCCCACTATGAGTTGGATAAATGAACTCCTTGCAGGGAAGTCATTTTCATGATTTTCAGTACTTGATGTTTCTAGAACGAATATTTTTAACCAACAAAAACATGAAAAAGTTTTAAATTATTCCATACCAAACACACCCTAAAAAATCAATTTTACTTGTTCACTCAATAAGATTCAAGCAAAACAAATGCAAATCACATAAAAATAAACAAGTTGTATGATCGCAAATAGAAACACCAGAAAAAAAAGGATGAGCAAAAGAAGGAATTTTTGAGAGAACCTTTGGTCGAAGATGAGGAAGGACAAGAATGGAACCTCATTTTATACACAAATAACTACTGCAAATTTGTAGAAAAAATCCCTCAACAATTATGACCACCAGAGAAAGAGAAAGAGAGTTTTTATAATGTTGGTGTGTTGACTATCTCTACGCACCTGTTATCTCTAACACAAGTACCGGAAAACTCTATCATAAAATTTGGGAATAATTCACTTAGTGTCATTTCATTTAATGTTTGAACCAATGATGTCACTCCCTTTGACCGCTAAATTACCCCATGGATAAATGAATTCCTTGCTGGGAAGTCATTTTCATGATTTTCAGTACTTGATGTTTCTAGAAAAAATATTTTTAACCAACAAAAACATGAAAAAGTTTTAAATTCTTCCATACCAAACACACCCTAAAAAATCAATTTTACTTGTTCACTCCATAAGATTCAAGCAAAACAAATGCAAATCACATAAAAATAAACAAGTTGTATGATCGCAAATAGAAACACCAGAAAAAAAAGGATGAGTAAAAGAAGGATTTTTCGAGAGAACCTTTGGTCGAAGATGAGGAAGGACGAGAATGGATCCTCATTTTATACACAAATAACTACTACAGATTTGTAGAAAATGCCCCTCAACAACTGTGACCACCAGAGAAAGATAGATAGATAGAGAAAGTGAGAGAGAGAGAGAGATAGAGAGAGCGAGAGAGCGAGAGAGCGAGAGAGAGAGAGGGGTTTTATAACGTTGGTGTGTTGACTATCTCTAGGCAACTGTTATCTCTAATCAACACAAGTACCAGAAAACTGTATCACAAAATTTGGGAATAATTCACTTAGGGTCATTTCATTTAATGTTTGAACCAATGATGTCACTCCCTTTGACCGCTAAATTACCCCACTATGGGTTGGATAAATGAACTCCTTGGAGGGAAGTCATTTTCATGATTTTCAGTACTTGATGTTTCTAGAAAAAAATATTTTTAACCAGCAAAAACATGAAAAAGTTATAAATTCTTCCATACCAAACACACCCTAAAAAATCAATTTTAGTTGTTCACTCAATAAGATTCAAGCAAAACAAATGCAAATCACATCAAAATAAACAAGTTGTATGATCGCAAATAGAAACACAAGAAAAAAAAGGATGAGTAAAAGAAGGATTTTTTGAGAGAACCTTTAATCGAAGATGAGGAAGAATGAGAATGGATCCTCATTTTATACACAAATAACTACTGTAGATTTGTACAAAAACTCCCTTAACAATCGTGACGAGAGAGAGGTTTTGTGCGTGTTGAGAAAAATAAGTATGAAGTTGTGCGGCAAAAAAGTACTTTATAGCCAGAATCAATAATGATAAAGGGTGTGATGAAAATGTTTGTCTTTAACTAGATTATTTGGATTTCAGTAATCAAAATTTGACCAAGTTTTAAGTTTAGAGTGCTTATGCCTTAAGCAAGCACTTACATTATATTTGATGTCTATTTTAACAAATAAAATTAATTTATTTACAATTTTCTAATATTAGAGAACAAGACTACCATGCTACTGACATATCAATGAGACTTTAAAATTAATGACTAACATGCTTCAAATTGATTTTTTTTATGTTATTGTTGTTGCATATGATGTGATAAAATATTTTTATAACTAAACTAAAACATTCTTTGCGATCTTGAAATGAAAGAGGCCAGAATTGATATATATAGCTGACACAAATTGTATTGACCTGGTCGGTCATTTTTGGAAACTTTTATAAATTTACCGTTTTTCCCTCCTGATATCGACCTGGAGTCTTTTATGATTGAGTTTGGAAGTTGGTTTCGAACTTTGAGTTTGATGTTGAGAATTTTGTAAGTTTTGAGTTTGAAAGACTAATATTGTTAAGATAATAGTTTTTGGTGTCATTTGGAGTTCTAAGTGTCAAAATGAAATTCCGTCAATTCCATCCATCCCGAAATGGGGAATCTGATCCGTGAGAGTTGTCTATTTCTAGTTCCGAGCCTTTTTCTGAGAATTTGAGGTCTTAAGTTGTGAAATTGTGGAAATTTAGCCTTTGGGTTGACCTTGGTCAACATTCGGGGTTCGAATGCTCAGATCAGAATTCTAAGAGTTCTGTTGGATCGGGGGATGATTTTAGGCCTAGATGAGGTCTTGGTTGACTTTTTTTTATGACAAGGGAAACCCACAACCGCTACTCTTTGGGTGCACATAGGTCAAAACCCCCTCTCCTATGCAATAGCTCGCAAATTTTTGAGAGGTCTCGAGCTTATTTTAGCCCTTTTAGGAGTTAAGTTAGTGTCTTGCAGTTTCACATATATCGGGTCAAGGAGACCCCAAATTCATATTTCAACAGTTCTATTGAGTCTAAACGTCGAGTATAATTGATTTGCATCTATGGTTTGTGTGTACGAGGTTCTGAATGAATCCCTAAGGTTTATTAGATGATTTGAAAGTTGGCTAAACTTTTTGGTGTCTACTGACTTCACTTTTGCGAAGGTCAGTTCGCTTAAGCAAACCTTCACGAAAGTGAAAGGAGCTTCACTTTTGCGAATGGGTCTACTTAAGTAGGGTTCACTTAAGCAAGCAGAGTCCGCTTTCGCGAAGTCCACTTAAGCGAACCTGAGTCCGCTTTTGCGACATCATAGAAGGTTTTAGACCTGAAATTTTGGGGTTAAGCCCCATTTTCTATTTTTGATCTTGGGAAACCCTTGGAGGCGATTTTTGAAGAATTTTTTGTGTTGAATCATTTGGGTAAGATTTTGTGATCCTAAAACTTCATTTCCCTTTGATTATTTATGGATTTTAACATTAAAATTTGGATTTTTGATTGGTAAATGACAAGGTTTTTCAAGTACTCAAGGTCTAAACTAAAATGGAGATTTTGAACTGATTTTAAGTCCATTTTTGAGATGATTTTCAGCAATGAGTTCCTAAGACCTTGAGTAATGTTTTCAAGTGTTGATTTTCGAATTCAAACCTTCTTGTGAAATCGGGTTTTGAGTTGATTGACCCATTTATTAAAGAAATTGATGTGGGTATTGTTGTTTTCAGAAATTTATTGTGAATACTTGATTGTTATAGATTGTGTGGCTTTAGAAATTGGTCGGAAATGGAAGACTCAATTCTTGAAGTGATTAATTTATTGATTTAAGTAGAGGTGGGCATGGTATGGTACGATACGGTATTTGAAAGTTTCAATACCATAATTTCGGTGTTCGGTTTTTAAAACATTATACCGTTACCATTCCAATTTAATTCAGTATGGTTCGGTATTTTTAAGTTCGGTTATGTACTTTACGGTATGGTAAATCGGTAACCATTGTTTGTTCAACTTCGACTAATATATACTCGTATAATAGAGTTTTATGACTTCGATAATTTAGTATCATACTAAGACTTTACACATGTAGAAATATTTATTCAAAATAAAGTACAAACAACTCCTTTTGTTAATCAATTAAATTTCAAATACATTTCTATCAAAATAGAGTAGTCAGAGTTTTAACTTCTAAACATTTAGTTTATATTAATACTATGTTACATATTTGTTAGTATTTTAATATATATATATACTTCGGTATGGTATTCAGTATTTTAGTATGCTATTTCTAAATATCAAATACCATACTGAATATAAAAAAACATTAAAATATATACTATATAACATATACCATACCAAATATCATAATACTAAAACCACTGTATTAAAAGTTTCGATATGGTATGGTAATTCAGTATATACCATTCCATGCTCACGTCTAGATTTAAGACAAGTGAACTCCTAAACCTTGTAATATAGTAGAATTCGTGTAATTCCTTCATTGTTTGTGTGTTAGGAGTAATGGAAATAAGGTGAGGGATTCATTATTCTACTTGATTAATCTTAATGAATAAAAAAGGGTTAAATGAAAGATTATTTGTTGATCATAATGCTTATGAATTGCCTTGTGATAACCCTCTAACACCTCGAAACTTGGAAAAGGAAGAAAATATTTTTTTTGGACTGAAGTCTGGGTTTATGGGTTCCATCGATGGAATAGAAACTTCTACAAGCCGCAGATGACAACCGTAGGAAGAAGGAGAATAAATGTTTTAGAAACAAGTCCTAGTACCCTTTGTATGGTTCACCCGGACGGTCCAACATTCCTTGTACGAGTCGTGGATAAGTCTCATAGGTGAGTCCTAGACTTAGTGAAATTTTGAGGGTCAAAGTTGGTTTCTACGAACCGTAGAAAGCAAAGTTGGTTTTTACGAACCGTAGAAAGTCTTACGAACCATAGAAATGTTCCTTCAAAAGATAGGTGAAATTATGGTCTAGTACTTGGTCTACGGTTGACTAGTATGGACGATAGAAAGATGTACGGTCCATAGGTCAGAACCGTAGGTCGAGTCAACATTTATTTTTAAAGGGGCTTTTGGGTCTTTTCCTAATTAGTGTAATCCTATACTACATTGTTTTTCCTTTTACTCTAAGCTCTATATAAAAGTTTGAAGCCCCAAATTACCCATTTTAAACTCATTCTCCTAAATTCCCTAAACTTGACCAAATTCACTCTCCAAATTCTCTCAAGTTTAAGGAAGAAGAAGAAGAGCTAGGGTTCATCCAAGTCTCCAATCCTCCATTATTTTTGGGCTTCTAGCATCAAGGTCTATGTGTATTCACCGAGGGAGTCCTTTCCTCCAAGGGGTCCTAAGGTTTTCAAGTTTCCTCTTCAATTTCAATTGATTCATGTTAGGGTTTCAAATCTATCTCATGGGTTTCATTCAATTATGACTTACTGTTATTGATTAAGTCTTCTAATGCACGATTCTATAATAATTCATGATGTTTAGATGAAATTATGTTGACCCATGCATGATCCATGATTTTTGATTAAGAACCCATGATGAAGGTTATGTATTATGAATTATGAATCGATGAAGCTATGCATGTTTTTATGAAGTTATTATAAATGATTTAAGGATGCTTTGAAAGGAAAGTATCAATTCTATTGGGAAAGGAATTCTCACTTATCATGACAATCATGATTGCTTAAGGTATTTCTCACAAATAAATTCTCATTGGTGAAAAGTTTTCTCATCTATGTTGAATTCTGTTTAAGGACATATTCTATGTTTTGATCTCAAAATTGTTGATTGGTATTGATATTTGCCTTTCCTATGTTAAAATGATATTTGGCTTTTAACTATTCTGTTATGATTTAGACTTAGCACCGAGAGGGCTTTGAGGTGGATGCTCAAATAGGGTAGTCTATAATAGCTACTCTATGTTGTTACCGATATGTTGAAAGTCTTTCATCTTGATGTTTATGCTTTTCTCAATCACGGTGCTACCTTGACTTTTCTGATGCCATACGTGGCTTTGAGGTTTGATGCTCTTCCGAATGTGTTCATAGACCCATTTTCTGTCTCTACGCCTGTTGGTGAATCTATTGTGGCTAAGAGAGTCTATAGAAATCACTCCGTCTCCTTATCCAATAGAGTTACTCATGTTGATCTAGTAGAGCTTGATATGTTAGATTTTGATGTTATTCTTGGTATGAATATATTGGTTGTAGAACCCGATTGGTCAAGTTTCCAAATGAACTCATCCTAGAGTGGAAAAAGGGAAATTCTATGCCTAAGGGTCAGTTTGTTTCTTGTCTTAAAGATAGAAAAATGTATTCTAAGGGTTTCATATGTCATCTTGTTCGGGTTAGGGATGCAGATTCCAAAACCCCTATTCTTGAGTAGGTCCCCATTATAAATGAGTTTCCGAAAGTGTTTCATGATGATTTACTCGCTTTCTCCCGAAAGAGAAATAGACTTTGGTATTGACCTTCTCTTTGATATGCAACCTATAGCTATCGCTCCTTACCATATGGCTTCGATATAACTTAAGGAATTGAAAGAACAATTGAAGGGTTTGTTGGATACACGTTTCATCCAACTGAGTATCTTTCCATAGGGTGCTCCAGTTTTGCTTGTTTGTAAAAAGGATGGTTCGCTTCCCATGTGTATTGACTACCTACAATTGAACAAGGTTACCATTAAGAATAAGTATCCTCTTCCAAGGATAGATGATTTGTTTTGATCAACTCCACGGAGCAATTTACTTCTCTAAAATCGACCTCCGATCGGGTTATCACCAATTGAGGGTGAAGGAAGATGACATTCTGATGATGCCTTTCCGGACTCAGTATGTTCATCATGTGTTTTTGGTAATGTTGTTTGGTTTGACTAACGCTCTGGCCGCATTTATAGATTTGATGAATATGGTGTATAGAAAATACCTTGATATGTTTGTGATTATGTTTATCTATGACATCTTGATTTACTCAAGGAGTGAGGATAAGCACATTGATAATTTGAGGATTGTGTTGAAAATCCTCAAGGACCAACAACTCTATGCAAAGTTTAGTAGATGTGACTTTTGGTTGAGATACGTGGCTTTTCTTGGTCACATTTCTTCCAATAACGGTAGTGAGGTAGATCATAAGAAGACAAATACAGTTAAGAGTCAGCCTAGACCTCTATCCCCTTTGGATATTCAAAGTTTCTTGGGTTTTACTAGTTATTATAAAAGGTTTGTTGATGGCATTGACATAGAAGAAAGTTAAATTCTTATGGTCGGAAGCGTGTGAGAAGAGTTTTCAAGAGTTTTAAGATATAATTACCTCCGATCCACTATTGACTTTACCAAAAGGCTCTGATGGGTTTGTTGTTTATTCTGATGCTTTAAGGATTGGACTAGGGTGTGTCCTTATACCAAATGGGAAGGTTATTGATTATGCTTCACGAAAACTTAAAACTCATGAAAATTAGTATCCTACCCATGACTTGGAGCTAGCAGCGATTGTGTTTACCTTAGGATTTAAAGGCATTACTTATATGGTGTTCATGATGATCTCTTTACTGACCACAAGAGTTTGCATTATGTGTTCAAGAAAAAGGATCTAAATCTTCACTGAAGAAGGTGGATTGAGTTACTAAAGGACTACGACATGAGTATTCTTTATCACCCTGGTAAGGCAAATGTGGTGGCAGATGCTCTTAGTTTATTATTAATGGGTAGTGTTACTCGTGACGAGGAAGGTAAAAATAAGTTTGTTCGTGATGTTCATAGATGGCCCGATTGGGTGTTCGGTTAGTTGATTCCAATGACGGTGGTATTATGGTTCATAATGGTTCATAATCATCTTTTGTATCAGATGTGAAAGGCAATCAAGGTCTTGATCCGATTTTGGTTGAGTTGAAGGAAGCGATGCTTAAAAAGTCCATTGAGGCTTTCTCCCAAAGGGGAGATGGTATTCTTCGATACCAAGGTCATATGTGTGTTCCTAATGTTGATGACTTGATATAGAAAATCTTATTAGAAGCCCATAGTTCTCGATATTCCATTCACCCGGGAGCCACCAAGATGTACCGTGACTTGCAGAAGTTCTATTGGTGGAATGGGATGAAGAAGGATATTGCAAAATATGTGGCTAAGTGTCCTAGTTATCAACAAGTGAAAGTTGAGCATCAAAAGCTGAGAGGTTTTTCCCAAGATATTAGCATTCCTACTTGGAAGTGAGAAGATTTGAATATAGACTTTATTGTTAGTTTACCCCCCATCTGGTGACAGCATGACTCAATTTGGGTTATAATAGATCGTATCATGAGATTTGCTCATTTCGTTTCCGTTAAGGTTTCTTATTCGGTGGAGGACTATGATAAGTTGTATTTGAGGGAAATGGTTAACTTGCATGGAATTCCCTTATCCATTATCTCCAATCATGGTATTCAATTCACTTCTTAGTTTTGAAAATCTTTCCAAAAAAGCCTTGGCACTCATGTTAAGCTTAGTATGACCTTTCATCCTCAAACCTATGGGCAAGCAGAGCATACTATTCAAATTTTGGAAGATATGTTGAGAAATTGTGTGATTGACTTCAAGGGAAGTTGGGATGATCATTTGCCTTAGATTGAGTTTTCTTACAATAATAGCTATGATTCAAGCATTAGTATGGCTCCATTGAGGCTCTTTATGGTAGGAGGTGTAGATCTCCTATAGGTTGGTTTGAAGTTGGTGAGATTTCCTTGATAGGTCCCGAGTTGGTAAATGAGGCTATGGAGAAGGTTTGACTTATTAGAGAAAGGTTGAAAACGGTTCAAATTCGACAAAAGTATTATGCCGGCGTTAGAAGGAGAGACCTTGAGTTTGAGGTAAATGATTGGTTCTACTTGAAAATTTCACCCATAGAGGGTGTAATGAGGTTTGGAAAGAAAGGGAAACTTAGTCCCCGTTATGTGGGCCCATAACATATTTTAAGGCATATTAGTAAGGTTGATTATGACCTTGATTTGCCTAATTACTTAGCATCGGTACATCCGGTTTTCCATGTTTCTTTGTTGAAGAAATGTATTGATGATCCAACATCTATTGTGCCATTGGAGAGTCATGGTATAAAGGAAAGTCTTTCTTATGAAGAAATTCCGGTTGAGATTTTGGACCGGCAAGTTAAGAAGTTGAGAAATCAAAGAGTTGAGGGTGCTAGTTGTGAGGCTGAGGCTGAGGCCAATATGATATCCCATTATCCCCATCTCTTTCCCTCTAACCCTAATCTAGCTTGAGGTATTTAGTTTCTCATGGTCCATCCTCATGTCTTAGTTAGTCTCATGTCTTTGCATGCATGCTCATGAAAACTTTATTTTGAGATCTTGATTGAACTTTGATCGATTTCTTCATTATTATGTGCATTTGAGTAGGATTTGCATATATACCTTATGAAATGATGTTTTGAGTATGTTTAAGCTTGAAGTTGATGTTTTACCTTTATTTTGTGTTGTTGATGAAGTTGCGTTCTTATTGGGCTGTTAGATCTCTTCCCCTACCCTCCTTACATTACCTTGAGTCCCATTTGAGGATGAATGTTCCCGAGGGGGAGATATTGTAACACCTCAAAACTTGGACAAGGAAGAAAATAATTTTTTTTTACTGAAGTCTGGTTTTACGGGTCCCATCTACGGATCGTTGAAGCTTCTATGGGCTTGTAACGAACCTCTTAGTCGTTTTTATGAATTTTAACCATTTTTCTATATTAACCTTTTTAGTAGCTTTTATAAATAATCTATGACTTATAACAATAAGTGACATGATTTTCAGATTTAATAAAGGATTATTTTGTTGCTAATAATAATGGAAAAAGAAAAAAATAGAAAAGGAAAAATAAATAAATAAATAATAATAATAATAAAAGAAATAACAAAATGCCCAAAAATGTTGAAAGTCAGCGCAGTTGATGAAAAAATTGAAAAGAACGAACGGAACAGAGGAAAATTACGCAGACAAAAAAAGAAAGGAAATGGAGAAAAGACGGGGGAAAAGGAGGAGAAAAATTGATATTTTCATCCCAGAGCATTAAGGTAATGCTTCTCATCCTTTCCATTAAATTTTTATGTAGTTATGAGCAGATTTTTAGGTTACAAGCGTGTATAATTTATGCTAAATTAAGAAAATATATGTAGGGTTCTTAGAACAAAATCTTGATTTGGGGGTCGAATAACGATCCGTTTTAGCTGAAATTTTGCATGCGAGTTTATTTTATCATGGGTAAACATAATCTAAAAGAAAATTTCAGATTCAAATTTGTTGGCTTGGGATGAGTTTTTGACCTGATTTTCGAGCCGAAACTAAATATAGAAATATGGATGTCATAAGGTTCATATTCTTATAAAGACTATATATTTGATAGATTGAAAACACTTTTAAGCTTTATGAAAGGGGAAGACTCAAGTCCCAGAGTAATTATTTGACTGTTTGAGGCAAGTAAATTTCTAAACCTTTGTTAAGTGCATAAAATAATGTATTTTCTTGTGGTATGTGTTGGGGAGTAATGAGAATTGGTGACGGATTGACTTGTCCATATTGAATAATTCTAATGATGAAAAAGAGGTAATAAAAGGCAATGTGATTAATTATAGGTGTGTGATGTGTTGAGAATGGTTTGAAAGGCTTATTGATTCATTGTTGATGTTGTATCACGATTGTGTTGTTGTGAATTGTGCATTGTTATGAAAATGGTTATCTCCTCATTATTTGTGTGAACATGTCATTTGATTGGTTCTGAGACATGGTTGTGATAAGTGTTATGTGAATTGAGGAAGAATAATAAATTAAAGAGGATGTACCATTTTGAGGGACGTGTCACTCACCGCGATGTATACTATATTTCGAGGGGACGTATCGCACGCTGTAATAGATTCTATTATTAAGGGATGTGTCGCACGCCGCAACGGATTTTATTATAGAGGGTCGTGTCGCATGCCGCGATAGATAAATGGACAGATATGTCCCCCATGGGTCCCGGACTGTGAGACAGCGGGTGTGTATCATTAGGTCAGACATGCATCATTATACTTGACATTGCATTGCATATTTTTATCATTAGTGAATTTGATCTTCTGTGTTGTTGATCTTGTGAGTTCCTTTCTGTGGAACTTGTGATTGATAAATATTGAACTTGTTGAGGATATGTAATTGTTAGAGTTTTGTTGTTGAGCTGTGTGGTATGTAAATTGTGAACTATTAGGTTGGACTGGTTTTTATGCAGGTGGTAGTTATGGAGGTTCGGTTTGGGTGTAAGGAGTACCCGTATTCTATTACCTTAACTTGTGTTTAGGAGTTTACTTGGTGAGTACCATGTGCTTTGGTACACACCCCTTGCTTCTATATATTTGTAGGTTATTAGCTCGGACCTTCATGATAATTTCTCATCTCTTCTTGTTCGAGGCTTCTTGTGGAGGTTTTTGAGGCAGCTGCTTGTCATCTCAGACATTCTTTCTCCTCATTTATGATCTTGTTCTATTCTACAAACAATGTCATTTGAGACTTGTTTTTTCTTTCAATTTTGTTAAAACACATTAGAGGCTTGTACACGTGACAACCAGGTTTTGGGGTATATTTAAGTCGATTATGAATTTCCACATTATATTAAAGTATTAGACTTTTTGAATATTAGGTTGACTTGTCTTGGTTGAATAAGACGAGTACCATCATATCCATTTTTGGGTCGTGACCAAATGGTATTAGAACCCCAGGTTCATAGGTCTCACGTGTATACAAGTTGAGTCTATGTAGAGTCTCGAGGATTGGTACAGAGACGTCTGTATTTATCTTCGAGAGGCTATAGTGACTTTTAGGAAAAATCATCACTTTTTGAATCTCTAACGTGCGTCCTTGGTCCAATTTTATTCTTATCGATTCACTCCATTCACTCTCAGTTATAGTGACTGGACGCATCACAATACACAACAAAGCCTTGCATACCCTCTGGTAAGGTTAACACTGGGGTAGTACTCAACCTAGTTTTCAATTCCTGAAAGCTTTTCTCACAAGCTTCAGACCATTGAAACTTAACTGTTTTCAGAGTCAACTTACTCAACATGGATGAAATAGATGAGAACCCCTCGACAAACCTCCTATAATAGCCAACCAATCCCAATAAACTCCTAATATCAGTTGGAGATGTGGGTCTAGGACAGTTCTGCACTGCCTCAATCTCTTGAGTGTCAACTCGAATCCTATCACCAAGGACAATGTGGCCTAAGAATACCACAGAATCAAGCCAAAATTCACACTTAGAGAATGTAATATAAAATTCTCAATCCTTGAGAGTTTGGAGGACTATTCTGAGATGCCTAGCATGATCCTCCTCATTTTTCGAATAGATTAGAATGTCATCAATGACTATGATAACAAACATATCTAGATAAGGCTTAAACACTCTGTTCATATGATCCATGAACGCTGCAAGATCATTAGTTAAACTAAAGGACATGACTAGAAACTCATAATGACCATAGCGGGTCCTAAAAGCCGTCTTAGGAATATCACTTTCTCTTAATGATAGCCAGATCTGAGGTCTATCTTAGTAAAATAGGTGGCACCCTGAAGTTGATCGAAAAGATCATCAATTTTCGGAAGAGGATACTTATTCTTAATAGTAACCTTGTTCAATTGGTGGTAATCAATACATATCCTAAGAGAATAAGGCCTTTCAACTGTTCTTTTAACTCTTTCAACTCAGCTGGATCCATTCTATATGGAGGAATAGAGATAGGACGAGTATCGGGAATAATATCTATACCGAAGTCTATTTCTCTCTTAGGAGGGACTCTGGGAAGATCATCTGGGAAGACCTCTAGAAAGTCACTCATAACCGGAACTGACTAAATAGGTGGTGTCTCAATACTACATCCATTAACATGGATTAAGTGATAGATGCACCCCTTGATAACTAATTTTCTCACCTTAAGGTACGAAATAAAACAACCCTTAGGTACAGTTGAACTACTCTTCCACTCTATAACTAGCTCATTAGGAAACTAAAACTTCACTACTCGAACTCTACAGTCAACTGAGGCATAACAGGCATGAAGCCAGTCCATACCTAGAATAACATCAAAATATACCATGTCGAACTCGACTAAGTCAGCTATGGTTTCCTTGTGTTTGATAGAAATGGTACAATAATGATAAACTCTCTTAGCTAGAATAGACTCACCAGCAGATGTAGAAACACTGAAGGGCTCAAGAAGTTACTCAGGAAGGATATCGAAATTCATAGAAACATAAGGAGTCACAAAAGATAGACTCACGCCTGGATCTAGTCATGCATATGCATCAAAAGTAAAGACTTTGATCAGACCAGTGACAACATTTGGCAAATTCTCTTCCTTTTGGCAACTGGTGATAACATACAAATGGTTTGCTCCTCCGCATGTTCCTAAATTAGCTTCTCTAGGTGCAACTCTATCTAGCAGAGCCATTAAAGAAGATTGGGCTCTATTGACCCCATTGCCATTACCTTTCCTTTTTTTAAGGCACTCTCTCGTGAATTGACCATTCTGACGACACTTGAAGCAACTAGTGGAGCCATCACGACACGTTCCTGAGTGGTTCCATTCTGACGACACTTAGCACATGCAAGAGTCCCATTACCTCCTGGTGCCTCACTATCTTGAGACTGTGCAGATCTAGCTCAGAAATTCTATGAATTTTGATTCTTAAACTCACCTCTGTTCCTTGGTGCAGGTGCACTGGCAGATGATGGAGCAGGTCCATTTTGCTTTTGTTGAAAATATGACCGGTTCACATTACTCTTCTACAGCCCAAACTCATTTCCTATTCTCTTAGCCTTCTTGTTTCAGAACTCTTCTCTATCCCTCAGCTTGTCTTTCTCAACTTGTTGTACATGGATCATCAGCCTTGCTATGTCCATGTCCCCTATCAATATTGTAGCCTTACCTTTTTTGCTTGACAGACAACCCAGACACAAACAAGCTCATCTGTTCCTCATACTATCAACCATTTCTGGAGAATAACGGGAAAATTGAGTGAACTTGAAGTTGTACTCGTGCACACTCATGGATTACTGCTTAAGAGTGAGAAATTCCCTTGCCTTTGCCTCTCTCAGTTCACGGGGAAAGAAACGCCCTATGAAGGTCTCTTCGAACACAACCCAACTCACAATTGGTGCACCCCCATCTCTACTCTTCTTCCATTGATCGTACAACACTTTAGCAACACCCTTCAATTGGTATGCAACTAGTTCCACTCACTCAGCATCAACTACATGCATAACCTCAAAAACTTTCTACAACTCTTTCACAAATTTTTCTGAATCCTCAGTGACACTTAAATCGGTGAAGCCTATAGGATTCATCCTTAAGAACTCACGTATCCTGGAAGTATCAGCCATATCATGTCGATTTCCTCTCTGTTGACCAGATTGGTTGGTCACCACCTAACTCAACATCCAGATAGCATCCCAGAACTCAACATTAGTGACGTCTCCTTAGGGTTGCAATTCTGGTGCATTGGGGACCCCTTGATCCTGAGGATGAACATTCCTCTTAGCAGGATGACCTCAGACAGCTCTTCGTAGAGGCATGATCTGAAAGATACGCGCAAGAACAAATTAGAAAGAAACTTTATAGAGTTAAACTCCATCACACAAAAAGAGTATGAAATAAGTGAGATAGTTCCTAAATGTTGCACCCTCCTAATTATAGATGTGGCACGTTTCATACTGATAACTATGACTCTTCAAACACGGCTTCATAGACACCCTAGGACTCTTGAACTCTATTCTCTAATAGCAAGTTTGTCACGCCCCGAGCCTACATCCTGAACATGGCCCACACTCGAGAACCATTATTGGCCCCAAGCGAGCCCTTGGCCTAGCGCAACTCTCAGCGGAAGACTTGCTCAACATAAGATGAACTTTAAAAGTAAACTTTAGTCAACTGTCTAAAAAGGTAAACTCAGAATATTTTAGAAATAAAACATTCAAATTGGCCTCAAGGGCAACTCAAGTCTAGAACATAACAACTAAAAATGAAAAGACTCATGAACTACTGTCTATCTATCTATGAAGCCTCTACTAACTGAGATGGATGTCGGGACAAGACCCACGACATTATAATAACAAAACTGAAATGACAAAACATAAATGTGGGATCCTCCGGAAGAAAAGAGGCTCACCAAACAACTCCTGAACTGCTACTGGATCAACGACGTGCCGGTTGATGATCTTGGTTACCTGTATCTGCATTATAAAAGATGCAGGCCAAATGGTGTCAGTACATGGAATATATGAGCATGCAAGGGGAAATCTAAAACATAACATAAGCTTGAATTGGATATGAAGAAACAACTTACCTCATCTCAACTCAACTCAACCTCAACTCATTTCAATATAAAAACAATAACAATAATGCGATGTAAAGAAAAGCTTTCAAAGCACTAGATAACAACACAATG
>JAJOOR010007752.1:0-37721 GCA_036250505.1 Solanum acaule | reverse complement strand
ATCAAATGAAGACCACCACTATTTATACTAGAAGAAGTCTTCCTATCAATGAATAAGAAGATAAATGGTGTAGTAAATAGTGAAAATAATGGCCTTAGAAGTTACATAGGTTACAAGGTGTAATGGAGAAATAAAGAATAAAAAATAATGTGGGCAACAAATGCCCCTCATCGTGCAAGTGCAACTCAACGGACAAAAGTCAGTGTGTGCATTCTCTAACTGCCAATGAAGAAGCAGTAAAGAAATGTCCACCAACGGCAACAATGAATAGAGGCACTAACTGCTGAATCATTCAGCATTCTTGTAACTCCAAATTAAGCAAATTAATATATTAAGATATTAATATTAAAATGCTAATAAACCAACATATTATTTCAGAGGCAATTACGTACTAGTAACAAGTACATTTCAGCATTCTTTATAAATGTGGCTAAAACATATAGTGACATTGAATCTATTGACAGTTAACTAATGCAAGTAAAGACTTCAGCACTCTTTGTTAATATGCATACTTATTGCTGCTAAAAGTTGTTTTTGTTATAGTGAATATAGCAGTTGCAGATGTCGAAGAACCAATTGTGATGTCTCAACAGTTGCCAATGCAACAAATTCATGTTCAAAGTTCAAACCATCCATAAAAGCAAGTTTGAGTAGATAACAGAACACATTTACATGGATTACTAAACACATATTTTGTGTTTATAGTCTGCCCAACTTGTTTCTGCTTGTGTCGCGAGAGAATCAGCCACGTCTTTCTTTGATGCTGGAAATTCAACTCTCAGTTCTTCCAATTTAGCTTCCAAGTGAGAAATTTTCGCTGTCAAATTCATTTCTAGTGCTTCGATCTCCTTCAAATTTGGGATGGAAGCATCGATTCCAACGACAAGGTCTTTGAGTTCAGTGTGAAGCTCCTGTTTTCTAATAATATCATCGACCAACATTACCTTCCTGGCACTCTCTTTGTAATACTCTTCCTTCTGCTTCTTTGCCTCCTGAAAATTTGCGAGTAGAGATGGAAGATTTCTTCTTAGTTCCTCCAAATTACGTGATTTCTCAACCGAGAGATCAGGTGATTCAGCATATATAGGAAGAGCAGCCTCTAAAGATGAGTAGTTTTCCGGGAGAAGCACTTGTTGCAAAGGCATCATTAGTAGCTTATGAACTTCAGCTTTAGCTTTCTCAAGTACTTCTGCTGAGTATTGTGCTGCAGGTGACTTAACATCGGACGATAAAGGTGCAACATCCTAGCAAAAGATTTAAAACATAACGTCATTTCTACGAATAAACATAACATATTCTCTATAAGAATGTATTTTCGTAAGAATGTGTACTTACTTCATCAGCGACAGACTTCTCATGACGATTAACAGACGAGTGATTTGAGCCAGGTACACCAGCAGAATGTTCGATATTCTGAAACAAGAAAGGGAGAAGATTAATATTAACTGACAAAAATTGCATTTCTAAACCAACATTTTGGATTCAAGGATATAACTTACAGGAAGGACCAGTTCCCTCTTTGCATTTTTCGAAGGCCTCTTATCTTTTACTTGCCCTTGCCGCGAAATAGAGTCTACAAAAAAAGAAACAAAAGTATATTGATTGATGTTACATAGTAAATTTTATGCACTATAACGAGCTTTGACTGTATTATACATGAAGGACAAAAGTTTCGTATACAATACCTTTGTTCCTTCTCTTCTTGATTGCTTCCTCACCGATAATCCTATCTAGGATCTGCTCAGCTGATTCGGTCCGTGTTTTACTTATGTAAGTAGACCACCACGACTCAAATGATGGCGTACATTTGGGATTAGGATCAAATTCGACAACTGAGAAATTTCTCTTCAGTTGATCAAACTTTGAATCCACTTCTCTAATGCCACTTTCTGAATTGAAAACGATCCTTTTGAGTGGTGAAGCGTTGACAGACTGATGAGGAGGGAGAGGAACAGTCTGTGTCAAGCTGAGCTGCCGTGCAAACTGATTTGGAGAGTAATACTCCACTCCTGCTTTTCCAACACTTGAGTTGCCTATTGCGAGACCATACTGGAGGTCTCGAGGAATAAGGAAGCTGGACCAGATATCGTCTAGAGCTAGCTTACTAGATGGAATATGCACCGCCAATTGCAGCCATCCAGGTGAATATGGAGTGAACTGGCTAGGAGATATGGATGAGCATGAGTAGAAGAACTTAAAACATTCTCGGAAGCAGTTCTGTTTTAACTTCCCTTGAGCCAGGGCAATACCTAAAGTCGTACAGTTCTGTGTATCGTAAGGCAAAGGTCTATACTGTGGAAAGTAAGACTGCAGCCAGAGCTGTAGGATCCAGAAGGGCCCCCCTGCAGGACCAAATCCTCGGGTAACTAAGCTTCTACAACCTCGGTATAGATGAGATAGTATGAAAGGAGCCAAAGCAACCTTTCTGCCCGAAGCAAGAGCTATGGCTAGATTATTATACTCCTTGGCTACCATTGACGAACCAATGCAAAATACAAATTTGCAGAGCCACATATTGAGGAACGCCAAATGTTCCTCCTCAGTTACGTCCTCTCTTTGTGTGTTCACTTTGATGAACTTCTCATAGTATATTTTCTTTCTCTTCTCCCTCTTTGGACTCTGGATGTCGAGGACTGAGCTAATTGCCTCACCATGAGGCCTAATTCCTGTCAAAACAGAAATGTCGAACACTGTTGGACTCATCATCCCAAAATTGAAGTGGAATGCATTACCTGATGTAGACCAGAAGCACAATGCAGCGTACAACAGATCGGGGTCACATGGTATGTTGACTTTGGATAACTGTATGGTATCATATATATCCGCAGTCCTCCATGTTTCCCCCTTAACCTTCTCCATTCGGTCAACCCAACGGATCCATCCTTCCGTTGCAGTTGGCCATGACTTCCACGTGTTTTTTTCCTGCCAACCAGGTTGCAGTGTGTGTAGAAGTAGCTTCTCCCCTTCTGCTAGGGGATAAAATGACTCGAGCTCCGAAGGAAATCCATCCTTGAAGCACAGGCCTAACATAAACTCCAAAGAACTTGTAGAATACGGAACAAAGACCTCAGGAAGTAGAATGTCACTGTCAAACTCCTTTATTATTTGCTCCATAGTTGTGGTGAGAAGCAAAGATGGAAACCTGCACAAACGTAAACGATTTAAATTAAACACAATGGTACCAGCAGGGGACTCAATATAATCAGTGGCTTAAAGCGAAAACTTAATAAGAAATCATAAATATTTTTAGTACAATTCACTCTCTTAACTTTTCTAGACGCAAAGCTATAAGTTATCCTTTTAAGGTTCTTTCACTAATTGGTTTGTCGAAAAACCCCCTGCTCCCTTCTCTGTTTCTAAGACGACTTGAATGGTGAAGTAAAGTCTTCCATGTTAATGTTGATTGCTATTGATAAAGAATGCAACAAAAAATCAAGAAGATGCATTGAAAGATGGAACTTATATTAGATGCAAAGCGAGTTTGGTGCAACAAAATCCTCAACAACAACTAGATAGTGTGATTTGGTTCAACAATTCGTAACACAATGCAGCAAATTGTAGGCAATCAAACTACAAACTCAAGTGCTCAAGCAATTGTTCCAAAGGATGTTCCGTGTCTTAACACTTTTGATGATCTTTCGAATAATATTGTGTATGAGATCAATCTAACTACTTCTAAAATGGTTATCGCTAATCAAGAAGCTAAGTAATTAACACATTAAAATAAAATCAGTTTGCTAATATGGTTAATTTCATTCCATTGATAGATTTGATTACCTCAAGATGAGAACATATTTGCAAATGCAGCTAGGAATCTACCCATTGTTTTGCAAATGTTGCTAGGAATGCAGATATTTCTTTTAGGCAACAACGCAATAACAAAAAAAAAACATGAAAGAAAGACTAGTTAGAATGGTAAGATGACTGAGGTATTGTTCCAAGGCACCTATCGATGCGTCTGACAAAACAAAATCACACGACAATATCAAATCACATGGCAGATTTGAAGAAGAAGACAAGAGAAAAATATTACTTTAGAAGAGCAATCTATCTTTTTTAGGTTGATAACTCAACTTTCTTCTTTGTTTTTATAACTTAGCAATTGCATTATTTACGCATCCTTATATGTAATGCCACCATAGAGTTTATCTATGATGGTCATAGAATATCTAATTCTATGTAGCTCTTATATTCTTCGTGGTTGTTAAAAGTAGAGGTTCCTAACCTCATTAGAATTAGTAAGGTAAGATCTACCCCTTACTTGTACTAGACACGTTATCTAGTGGTATAATTCAAAAAAGAAAAACAACAAAAAAAACAACCACTGATTTGCTCAGTCATTTTCTTTTTATTATAAAGGATTAAATTTAGCACACTAAATTTTTTTTATCAAGTTTTTATTTCAATATCTCAAGTTATAATTAATTCAATTTTCAGCTTAAGTCTTCTTATAATCACTAGAAAATTATCACTATATGTATAATACAATTAGTACTTAAATATATTAATCCTAATAAAGAGATGACACTAGCAATGTAGTAATTTCCCCCCAAATTTAGAAGTTTTTAGTTAATTGCGGGAACTTATTTGATATTTTAGAACTTTGAATTAGACTATTTAACAACTATTAGCTATATATACTAATAAGATTTTTGATAATAAAACCTAATGTGTTGTATTGAGGGTTATAAACTATAAACATGCACTCGTGAATGACTACACTACATCAAAAAGGAGCTTTAGCGGCAATTAATTAGCAATTTCCGCTAAATATGTATTTTTAGCGGCATTACCATTCTTTGTATATGTCCCTAAAGACTTTAGCGACATTGGATCTAATGTCACTTAACTAATGCCGGTAAATACTTCAACACTCTTTATTATTGTGTCTAGTTATTGCCGCTAAAAATTATTTTTGTTATAGTGCTAGTTATATAACGCAAAATTTTTAGATGTCTTTTAACTTTTGAGTGCTTAAAGTATATGCTTTAGTGACCTTCTAACTCTTGAGTTACAAGCAATAAAACATTTTTTTCCATTCCAATGTCCTCACTTTCCATCACTAATTTCCAATTTTACTTCTATAATTTAGACTAATAAGTAAAGCTACTTAATTTTTTCAGCTAATTTGATGCTACAAGTTTTCCACTAATATTCTATCTTTTCATATCTTGCCAAGATACCTTAAATAGTCGTCTCGAATAAATGAGGTAATCAAGTCAAACACACAAATATAATTATGATGATATGACATTTGAGTCTAACTCAATTTCTGAGAGGGGATTATCCAAGAATACATAAGGTGTGCCTTCGTTAACATAATCTTATTGTTAACTAAGCACTTAGTTGCAATAGCACACAATTGTAATTGGGGTTTTAGGCCAAAGAGCAAGAAGATATATGGGGAGATTGACAACGATGTTATACATCGTATTGGTGCTAGTTGGATGAGACTGAAGCTTGCATATGGAGTCTTGTGATAAGATGGTGCAACCTAAACTTAAAAACAAGTATTCTACAAAGTGGAGGTTAGAACTACTATAATGTATGAGACAAAGTGTTGGTCAGTCAAGAAATTTCACAATCAGAAGATGAAAGTTGTAGAGATGAGGATGTTCCGTTGAATGTGTGGCCATACTAGGAGTGATGATATTAGAAATGAAGATATCCTGGACAAGTGAGAGTGGTCTCAGTAGAGGAGATGGAGAAAATAAGACAGATGGTTCGGATATGTGAAGAGTAGATATGCAAATGCTCCAGTGTGGATGTGTGAGAAATTGACTATAGATCGTTTCAGAAAAGATAGAAGTATGCCAAATAATTATTGTGGAGACTTGATTGGACAAAACATGATGCAATTTCAGATTAATGAGGACATGCCTTTAGAAAGGAGGTTGTGGAGGACACACAGACACATATGGTTGGAAGGCGAGTAGGTAATAGAGCGTTGTCTCAATTATTTTTTCATACTAGTAGTCGTAGTATTACTCACGGAGTTTCTTGTCCTTCGATGTCAGTTGTTTTATTGCACTTAAATTATCATATTATTTTGTTATAGTTATGTTATTTTTCAATATGCTTTTTCATTCTCTCTCTAGTATTTTGCTACGACTTCATCACACTTTTTCGTTTCGTTTCATTTCTTCTTTTTCTTTGAGCCCATGGTCTATCGAAACAACGTCTCTACCTCCCAAAATAAAAGTAACATCTTTGTACACTCTATCCTCCCCAAACCTCACTTGTAGAATTACACTAGATATATTATTATTGTTATAGTATCCAATGGTCTATAAATTAAAAAAACTTAACCTTTACAAAGCAAACATCATTTTACAAAAACTTTGAGAGCCATTTGGACATAAGATCAAAATGTGAATTTATCCCAATTTAGGTGTCTTATTTTTTTTTTTGGTCTGTTCATGAGTGTAATTCCTTCTAGATTTAGCAAAATTTTCAATTCCAACATTTTACATAGCAAATCTAATATCTCAACAATTTAATCAATACACACATTTTTAATTAATCCCACAGAATTTAAGAAAGATTAAAATCTACTAACCTATCAAGAGGGGATTGAGAAATGTCGTCAATTGATATAAGCAGAGACAGCCACACACAAAATTAGGGGAAAAAAAGTGCCAAGTAACACCTTATATATATATATAAGCACACACGTGTTAATTAAATAATTGAAATTAATGTGACATAACACATTGATTTTCTAGGTTTACCGTTATGTAAGTATTAGTAAATTAAAATACATTGATAAATATTTAAATTTGTTATGTAAAATGTTAGGTAGGTATTAGTAAGTTAAAAATATTACATTAATAGATATTTAAATTTGCCGCATGATATGTTAGGTAGGTATTCGTACGTTAAAAAATATATTAACTGATATTTAAATTTACCGTGTGAAATGTTAGATAGGCATTAGTAAGTTAAAATATATTAACAGACATTTAAACTTGACGCGTGAAATCTTAATTTTACCTAATAAAGAATTGAGCGATAAGACTCCAAGGATAATCGATCCCGCGTCAAGCACCAAGTTTTAGTTATGAGTTTCCAACAGTCAATTTATTATATTAATAAATTTTTAATATAATACAAGGTTCAGAAAAGATTTTCTGGGTTTTTGAGAATTCTTATATGATACCATGGATCCATCTGTGTTTAAAATTCGAAAAAAGAAGAAAAATTGTATGACTGAATATTCATATTTAACCTTCAATTACTTGAAATACATTTTGGTCTCTTTGCTTATAACATAGACGAATTTTCAGAATACCGTTTCATTAATTAATTATCCATGTGAAATATTATACTTGTATTGCTACTCCATTATTCAGCGCAATATCCTTATTCAATGTATGTAAGTTTTAATAATAATAAAAAAACAATAACCAGATAATTAATTTCAACATAATTAAATCCATTATATCTTGTGCACAAATTTAGCATAGGCCAACAAATAAACAAGGCGAAAAGGCCATTATCTAGTTCTTGGTAAGTTTAATATCTATTTTCCCAGTAATGTATTTTTTTTCTTGTTTCTTATTAATCTTTTTGGAGATTAGGGTTTTGCAATTTGGTGTGTGTGTGGGGGGACTAATATCGGCTAGTGAGGTCTGCGGAGGGTAAGATATAGGTAGACCTTTACTTTGTGGGGGTGTGATGCTAGTGGGGTCTCTGGAGGATAAGATGTAGGTAAACCTTTACTTTGTGGGGGTGTGAGACTGAGGCAGAACCAAGGAGATATATTGTATATACATAAAAAATAATTTTAGACATGTATAAATAGTGTAATTTTCCGAATAAGTTTAGCCATGTATAAACCGTGTAATTTTCCGTTGAAGGATTTAGATGAATCACCTCGGCCTAAGTTGGCTCCTCCCATGCCAATAGACCCTTAGCTCGACAAAAATGACTAATTTCTGAATGAAATCGACCTATTAAATAACAACATATCCAATGCAATTCCACTAGTGGGGTCTTGGGAGGATAAGATACCCCTACCTTTGTGGGGTGTGGGGGTAGAAAAGACTTGTTTCTGATAGATTCTCGACTGGATAAAAAAGAAGACGAATTTGAAGCATGGTAGCAAGAAAATACGACAACAGAATAATAAGATACGAGCAACATATAGTAGTTTTATATAGAAGAAAAGGAAACAAAATGGGAACAACATTCTTGATCGACTATCTACTAACCTTCTAGCTCGACCTCCATACCGTATTGTGTAGATACCCCTACTAACCTGTTTGAGTTTCTTTTGAATTTTAATTTCGAATAACAAATCTGTTTGATCCTCTGTATTTGTAAAGAATGCAACTTTTTCATATTAAGAGGAGATGGATGATTGATTTAATTTGAACGAGACGCGCCCTTTCTGCTCTTCTTACATTTGTCACTTGTGAAATTGACAATGTGACCGAAGTTTTATCCAGATTGTTTGGAGATGTTTCTCATTTTTGTGTTCTGTTGTGTATTTCCTACAGGTCCTTATTGGCGAATATCGTTATATAATATGATGAGACATAAGTGCAGAAAGCAACGTTCCCATTGAACATTACTTTCTGACCTTCCTAGGAATGTATTAGATGAAATCCTTATGTGTTTGCCTTTTCGAGATGTTGTGAGGACAAGTATCTTATCGAAAAAATGGAGAAATATATGGCATGGACTTCCTGTGTTGATGCTTTCTCACACACTTTGGAAACCTGAGGAGGATTTAGCTGATCTTACAAGTAACCTTGTAAAGATCATCAACCACATTTTGATCTTTCATACGGGACCAGTTACAAAGTTTACCCTCTGCGTTCCTTATTTGGATACGTGTCCTAATATTGACAACTTGATATGTTTCCTCTCTAGAAACGACATTCAACACCTTGTTCTTAGACTTCCAATCAGGGGTAGCCTTTACAAAATGCCGCTTTCATTTTTCACATGTTTTGAGTTAAGGCATTTGAGTCTCCAGAATTGTTCGATACTTGCTCAACCATCCTTCAAAGGATTTGATAGGTTAATTAGCTTAGAACTACGTGATGTTGCAATTTCTCCCAAGTTGCTTGAACGTTTAATCTCTCGTTCCTTGTTGCTCGAGCAGTTGGTGCTGCAGATCTCAGGTGCTTCAAGCGATGTCATTGAAATTAGTGCTCCAAATCTGAGATCCTTTGACTACACAGGCAATATAAGATCTGTCTGTTTAAAAAATATCCCTCGTCTGGCAAAGCTTTCACTTTTGCATAGGGAATATTACGTGGGAGCAGGAAAATGTAATATCGCCAAGTTTTTTGAGTCTTTCTCTGCTCTCGAGCACCTCCACTTGAATGACATGGTAAATGTTGCTTCATTACTGCATTTTCAATCACGGAACATCTTTTGGGCTTTGAGTCATTCCCGTTTTATGGTATTTTCTTCCTAGTTCTTTGCTGCAGGAGTAGGTGAAGTACCAACGAGGCTTTCCTACGATCTTTATTGTGTCAAACATCTCTGCATATCTAGCATCTATCTGTCTGACTCGAACGAGGTTTCATGTGCTCTTTGCTTGATAAGAAGCTTCCCGAATTTACAATCTTTGGAAATTAAGGTTCTCTTTTCTCGCTTTTTATGTAGTATCACCTTATTTCTGTGCTCCTTAAATCATCAATAAGCTGAAAAAGTTGAGTTTTGGTTCATCGTTCTTAGATGGAGTGCGATGACAATGATATACCAGCTCTAGAATCTCTTGAAGTGGAAAGCTTCTCAGATGTGATGTTTAATCACCTCAGGGAAGTTAAGCTAATGCAAACTAATGGCACAATCCCTGAGATACAACTTATGAAGCTTCTGTTGGCCAAGTCTCCCGAGCTGATGAAAATCATAATCGAGCCATGTCTAGTTGAAGAATCCGCAACTGTCAAAATACTCACTGAGCTAATACAGTTTCAGCGGGCATCAACCAAGGCAGAAGTTGTATATAAGTTGGATAAGCATCCAAATCCTGGTCCTGTTTGATTTTCACGCGTCTTTCATCGACAGAACCAAATGTTGATGCAGTAGTATAACACTGAGTTTTTGGGGATATAAGCTAGTGTGGATTGATATATTGTTTCTTCAACTTTGTTACTATATTCTGCCTAATTTGCCTAGTGCTTTTGTTTCTTCAACTTTGTTATTATAGTGACTTCTTTACTTCCATTTGTTTATGCTTTTACTTGAATCGAGGATCTATCAGAAACAACCTCTCTGCCTCCCAATGTAGGGGTGAAGTTTGCGTACATACAACCCTCTTCAGACCTCACTTATGTGATGACACTAAGTATGTGGTTGTTGTTGCTTATGCTTGAATGGAGACTTGCAACAAGAATTGCTATGGTTTGTTTATTTCATACTTCAAAGTTGGCAATTAAACACTAAAAGCTTCCTTACCCTTTTCGGCGAAAACCAAAGCATGATCTTGCCCCTACTTTTAGTGGTAGAAACGTTATTTTTGACTAATCCTCGACAATCATCTTCATTTATTCAGACTTGAGATCGATAATGTGAACTAGCACTATGAAATTAAAAACACACAAATCTGGTCATGTTTGTTTGATAACTCACAGCTCACATGTAAGCATAATTGCCTAACTTGTGAAATATCTAATTGAATCACATGACTCATGACATCAATTTAAGTATAAAACAACTAATCACAATATACTATAAATAACAAGACCAAACAAATAAATAAAAAAACTTAAAAACAGTTGGTACCAAAAACAAAAAGCAGCCAACTTTCCATTTTCCAATACCAATAAAACCAAAAGATTGGTTCCACTCTTCAATTTTTCAAATTACCCAAAAAATAATAATTTGGGATTTCCAAAAAAACAGTAAAAATGTAATCTTTCTTTCACCAATATCTGTGGGAACCTTTTTTTTTTTGTTGTTGTTCTTTTGATTGAGTAGATCTCTATTTCTTAGATGAATGAGTTTATTTTGATGTTTTGATCTTGTGGGGGTCTCTAATTTGTTGATTTTATGCAGAAAATCTTAAAATCTTGAAAAAATAAGATGAAATCTGGAAAGGGTCATCATGTGGAAGAAGAAGAGGATGAGTATGATTTTGGTTCTAATAGAGATGTCACACCTTCAAGTAACAGTACTAAAGGTTTGTGAGTATTTCGGTTTTAGTGTTTGTTGTTGTTTAATGGTAGAATTTTCTGCAAGAAAGGATTTTTGAGCTGGATTTGAGGTGGGAATAAATTTTTTGACTATTTTTTATTTACTTGTTGGAAGTGACAGATGGGAAGAACAGTGACAAGGCAAATGCAATTAGGTCGAAGCATTCAGTAACAGAGCAGCGTCGGAGGAGCAAGATCAATGAGAGGTTTGTTTTTAGTTCTCTAATTTTAGTTATAATTGATTAGGAAGGAACGATAAGGTATGAATGCAGCTCGAGAACTACGAGTTCATGTTCAGGAATTGGAATTCAATTGAGAAACAAACTCACAAACTGAACCAATAGAGTAATTTGTTTGATAAACTCTGAAATGATTAGGGTGACCTTGTTTATTAACTGTTGCTAACATAAGGCACTAAAATGCTCTTAACTATAGTGGCAAATTACACCTAATTGTCTTAACATGAAGGAGACATTTATAAATAGAAAAATATATACAGAAAAAAACTTTAATATGCCATTAGTAATTACTTCCCATTTACTGAAAATATATTGGATATGGATATCAAGTTACGAAGCTAAGCAGTAGATTCTGAACTGCATGTCTTACATTTTGAGGCCACAGGGTCTTCAAACTGAATATTTGCTTTGAAAGCCTACCTCTTGGTACCATTGCAAACTTTGAAATACACTTGCTCGGTGCTGATGTACGTCATGTTGATGAACATCTGATGTCTTCTCCATTTGTATGTTCTGTGATTTTCTTTTCTTTTCATGTTTGTGTTGCAAAGGGCGCTCTATACATACTCAAGTTGATTTACAAGATAATGCATTTATTTTGTTGCGACTTTATCTTTAGAATTTGTAACAATTGCCAGATTTGTGTAAAATGCCTGAACAAAATTTCTGCACTCCTGACAAAGTTTTTTGTCTATCTCTAGATTTCAGATGTTGAGAAATTTGATACCCCATACTGATCAAAAACGAGATACCGCGTCATTCTTGTTTGAGGTACATTTTAGAAAGAAATTTCTACATTCTTCTTCTTTAAAGTTTAATTTAGTGGTTTATTTTGATGTTTGTATGCAGGTAATTCAGTACGTACAGTATTTACAGGATACGGTACAGAAGTATGAAGGATCATATCAACCTTGGAGCTCGGAGCCTACAAAACTTATGCCATGGGTAAATTATATACCTATATTTATAACATCTCTATTCTCACCATAACTTTTTTGGTTGTGGACTTTTGAATTGGGCTCTTTAGGTCTTAGCTGTGCTAAATATTATTCCTCTAACAGAAAATACTCTTGCTTCAGATTGTTAAGATATTATGTAATCCATGTCAATTAGGAATGATTTGATTAGGATTCTGTAATTATACACTTGCTAAAATTGTACATATTGAAGTACTATAAATCCCAACCAAGCTTGTGGGAAATAATGAAGCTTTTTCAGTGCAATTATCTCTAGTTTTAACAGAGACAGAAGTTGCAAAATAATTCAGAGCTGATCTGTACAGCTGAACTTGTAAAAGACACATTCAGCTCTAGTCTGTCTAGCAGACTTCCACATAATTGCACCCATGCTCTGTAAATCGTTCTCAAGTCGAGTCAAATTGGAAAGAGAACTTTCTCTTCCTTGCCCCCCTACGTCCACCCCCACCAAACACACACATACATGCACCACTCTCTGATGACCATTGAGCTGCATGTAATTTCAGGTCACATTTATGTACTGGTATATGCATGGTGCTCTCATTTTGCGTTTCCATTGTTAATTTTTATCTTTCCACTATTTCATATGTGAATATGTTCATGGTTTCAGAAGATAGATAGGTCTACATTTGGGATGCATCTGATCTATGGGTAACTATAACTTAGATTGGTTTTGGCTCGATTGCTTTCTGGTGTTGGCCTTTAGTCCTGCAAGATTATGACATATCCCCCTCTTCTTCCACTTTACTCTCTCTTCCAGATGTAAAATTCCGTTGATGCAACTTAGGCTATATAACGGGGCTGCTATTTAGGCAATGATTATCCCGTATGTGCAACATAAACTGTGCTATTAACTACCTAGACTGTGTTTTTGCATCTCTTAGTATAAGGAAGGGAGGGGCATGACTACATATACTTCGTAATGGGAACAATATGTGTTTAGTTATAAGTGTGTGCTACTTTTGAAATCCTTCAGAGAAACAGTCAGTGGCGCGCACAGAGTTTTCCTGCAAACCCTCAAGCCTTGAACAATGGTACTGACACAGGACCAACATATTCAGGAAGGTTTGATGAGAATCTCTTAACCGTCACTTCGTCAATGCAAGCCAATCAGCGGAATCCACTTGAATCTCATCCTGGTGGTGATGTTAAATCGATGGATCAAGAAAAGGAACTAGCTAGAATGGCAATCGCGACATCAATGCCTCTTCAGGCTAGTATGCCAGTCCCTTTTCAGAACGATAGTGCCTTCTCTGACTCGCTACCTACACCTGCTTCTGATGAATGCCCCAGCACCACTAATGCTCTGAACAATCAGGAGTTTATGGTAGAAGGTGGCACAATTAACTTTTCGAATACTTACTCTCAAGGGTGAGTACATTTCTCTAGTTTTAGAGTTTATAATATTAAATAAAGTGTGTGGTCTCTGTATATTGGAAGTATACTAGTTGTCTACTGCAGACATTTGCTTGCTTTTCTTTTTTTGTTAGTAGTCGTTCTATATGCTGCTTTGATGTTTTAAGATGCTGCTATCTCTGCCGCAGAATGATGTAGCATGTAAGAATGTGGTGACATCACAAATTTGGAAATTTTAAACAGTTGCAATGATTGCTATATTCATTGCTTAAGCTAGCATGTTGAAATTTCTCTAGTTAATGAGTCGTAGTTTTGTATTCCAAAAAGATTTTGTGTTTCACATTACCGGCTTATCTATATTCTAGCACAATAGCCAGAAATATCACTTATATTATCATCCTTATACTTGAAAATTGAAATACGTGACGCTGAGTTGTTGGACATATACAACAATTTTTCCCATATGTGTGTAGAGTTATTGAACTCGGGAGTCTTTTATTCGTGGATGCTTATGTTAGATCTAGAGTTGTTCAAGAGAATAGTTATGTTTGCAATGTAATGTTTGGTCAAGTTATCTAATGATATCATTGTATTATTTCTGCTGACCCTTGATCAATGATTCATTTGCTTTTACTCAGGTTACTGAATTCGTTGACCCAAGCGCTACAGGCTACTGGCCTTGATCTTTCACAAGCCAGTATATCAGTGCAGATTAATCTAGGGAAGCGGGCAAACAAGGATGCTAAGGTATGAACCTTTTCTGACTTCTATGTAGTCATTCACCGATCCTACTCCCTTTAGGATAATGAGATCAATCACGGTATTTAGCTGACCAATACTACACACATTTCACTCTAGGATACAGAAAATCCTCCACCTGCACCTAGCGATCAATTTATGGAGGAATTTCAGGATATAAACAATGATGAAGAGTTGGACCAAGCTCAAAAGAGGCTGAAGAAATAGATATAACTATGTATAGCATGGCAATACCAAGTCAAATCAACTCAAGTTTGCATCACCTTCGCGTAAATCAGTTGAGTGTATATCCCACGTTTCTTTTGATAACTTTCCTTTTTCCTCTTTTTTTTTTTAATCTTTTCTGGTGTTGTCTGTACTTAAACACGAATTCGACATGTTCTGAGTCTGTGAAGTCAACAATTTATTTATATATAGAAGCAATGTTGTTATGCTATGCTATAAATTGATGGGCAAAATTTGTCTTTGCATAAATCTTGACGTCATATTCTAACTGATCGCCAGAATTTTGACCACAAAACGTAACGAATCGATCTTGATGTATCGTCATAGCTTCTTGTGTAAAAATTTCACAAACACATTTGGTTATCTCAGATGTGTTATGTGAACACCCTATATTTTATTCAAATTTTCCATTTTATTGAAAAATGAAGAGATGAAAAAGGAAAGTAAGACGAACAAATCGAAACAGAGGGAGAATAGTCCATTATCTAGTTAAAATCACGTCAATATTATACATAGAAACCTACTAAAACAAAAAGGAGTATTTCAATCCACTGATAAAACCTGACAATTTACTGTTGGATGGTAAGGTTACAAGCAATTGGGGTCATGTTTCTGGAAACTATATTGTGTATAAGAAAAAGGCAGCCCAGTGCACGAAATATCCCGCATTTGCATAGGGTCCTGGGAAGAGCCTCGTTGGGTTGTAACATAGGCAGCTTACCATCAGTAGCTGATTCCAAAGCTCAAATCCATGATCTATAAGTCACACGGAGATAGACAATGACAGCAATCGACCTCTGGCATCTCCAGCTCTTCTTGAGTCATTCTGAAGCTAGCATAAAGAAAGACACAAAAATTGATTGGCTAAAGGGATTAGTTAATAATCGATTTGGCTAAAACGATTAGACTCATTATCTTTCTTTCATGCTTATACCAACAGGAAGTTCAAGTACCACGAGGAGTTTCCGAGTGCATTTGGTAAATGCAGAGCTTTAGCTGATGAATGTTTTCCAGCTAGTCTCGGGGAACAGCGCTAGACCATCCCTCCATCATCAGAATCCAGAAGCTACATTTTAGTTCAAGATTCCCCGAGGACTTTCATCAGAAAAGCGTATTCATGAGCTGCTTCCTCGCATTGTCCAAAACGACCACCTTCACCAAAATGTCCTCCACTCATGTTTGTCTGCAGTATGACTGAAGAACACCTAGTGCACGTTTTATCTCGTATCTTGGCCACCCATTTTGCAGCTTCCCAAACGCCAACTCTGCTTAAAGACATAATATGATATCGATCCTTTCCAGGGAGTTTTTATGAAGATCAAAATAAGATGTCGAAAGAGAATCTTAGCAAGCTGAAAATGCCTTAGCACTTCAGCCTTATCACTCAGTAGACTCAAGTATTACATAAATATGATGTGCATGCAGACGAGAACAAAATTACCTGGAGTCGTTCAATGCAGCTTTCACAAGCATTGGCGGACAACAAACTCCTTCCGGAATATTATCATAAGGAGAATACTTCAAAATATATTCAAATTGAGCCTGTAGTTGAGGATTTCCGAATTCTTCATAGTCTAAAACAGTGAGGGGCAAGGTGGGATCCAACAAGCTACTGCACACATCAAGAAAAGGAACCTGCGACAAACATTACATACACAAGCAGCTATAATACATCAGCATCAAACAAAAAATAAAGACACTTCCTGCCATCCAAATTAGACGGCGAGGTTATATTTAAACGGAAGGTATATTAGCTCTAAATTGCAAAGTTGAGGGGTATATTTTCCTCTTTTCCCTTTTAGGTTTATAGAGAGTTCTCTAAAGACATTAAATATTCTTAGCTCGAGAGAAACTTGAAAAAAAAAACAGACTGCATCTAGTATATATCGTCCCAAACCAAGGTATTTAGAATTCTTGTTTCTTTTCCCGCTAAAGAAGATATATATATATATATACGGAGCCAAATCAAACCATCATATGCATTATGAATCGAACTCAATGAATCTATAGGAATATGAAACACTAAAGGATTCCCAAATTGGTGTTTACCTTCAGAATTGCAGCTTGAAAAAGCTCAGGGTGCATGTTAATTGCTGCTGCGACAAGAAGACTTCCTGCACTTACACCAACAGCTCCCAGCCGATGTTGATGAACATAACCCTCAGTGACAAGATACTTGCCACATGATATGAAATCACTTACAGAGTTCAACTTGCTCATTCCACTCCCAGATTTGTGCCACGAAGGATCTGGACCACCACCACCCCTGCACAAGTAAAATATGTTTCTTTTAAAAGAAATCACAAGCAATGATATTGCTTTCCAGACTCTGTGCAGCAAGTAAATTATTAATTTGGTAGCCTATATCTTTGCACCATACATGCATTTGAAAAAGAGAGAAACTGACAGCAACAAATGGAACTTTGTCAGAGAGTGACCATGCTAGAGTGTAAGGCCTTCTGTTTTTTCATCCTTACCATTGGAGTTCAATTCATGGACGGATAAGTAACATTTCAAGGCAAACTAAATCACAAAAGTTTTATCACTTCTATTGCATTGAGAAAATCAGTGATAAGTTATCAAACACAACATAAGTTACCAAAATAACACAAGTGACTTTCAAATGTTTTTAAATGGCTAACCATTTCAAATGCATCTAAATCAACAGTTTCCTGTACATTCATTTTCTTTTCTCTTTTTCCTCTTTCTACTTCTTTCCTTTTCTTTGCTTTGGGAGGATGAAGCATAAGGAGTTCTGAGTGACTGAGTTAGCAGTTTCTCGACAAGCAAAGCCCCCAACCAGTGGTCAAACTATGCTTGGATAAAAGCTTTTTGAGCATTGCCAAATAACACGATCCAACTTACAATAAAAGCGAACTGTACCTTACATCAGCAAATGCAATCAGCCAACCACGATCAAGTAAGCTCAGACGGTCAACACACCAGCTTTTATCTAGCACTTCTCCATATGCTCCATATCCATGTAGAAGCCCAGGAGACTGGCCCTTCTTATGTGCTTTCCAAGAGAATAAAATAGTTAAAGGAATCCTTTCACCATCATGCGATATCACTTCTTTTTCTTGACAGGAATAAATTTCAGCAAAGTCACTCCATCTGTGGACTCCATTATTCTGAATGGTGTGTTCCTTCTTTAAAGGGGTGCCCAGAAACTCATTTCTGCTTCTCTCTCCATTGTTAGATTGGTATTTTGTATAGTGGGAAACGTTAATTACTTCCTCTTGATGAATGACAGAGAACGTTCTTCTAGACATATCATAGTCAACAATAACATCAGGCATCTGTATTTCAAAAGAGAAACACTGAGAAGCATATAATGTTACCTGGCCGTACAGGTAGACACGTGCTAGGCTGCTACAGTAGGTAGAGAAGTCTCTAACTATGACAGGAATAGGGAGGAAAGGTGTATTTCTAATGGAAATATCAAAATTTTCATGATGCTTGCCAACTCTTTAACCCGACTAGTTTAGGCTTGAGGCGTAATTGTTGTGGTTCTTTTTCAAAGAAAAGAAAAACTTAGTAAAAGAATGATTTAGTATAGGGAAACAAGCTGAATATTTATACGATACAACATGATTAGCATTTGAGGTATTGAGACTTTTTTTATTGAGGTATTGAGACTATATAACAGAAATCTGTGTTAATTTTTTATGGAATAAAGCAGGAATACCTCAAAGTGGAGTAATATGGATACAAGCTTATCAATCAATAATGTTGATTAGTCGAGATACAAGAATAAAGTTGAAAAGCAAAAATATGGCATCCAACAGGATGAAGATCATTTGAGGACAATTGACACACTACCATGGAGGAAGGAAAAAAAGTTGGCAAGCATTACCACTGGGGAAGAAACAACAGCACGGTATACAGATCGTGTGAAATCATGATTTGATCCTGGAGCTATTGTACACATATCAGAGGGAAGAGGAAAGAACCATGGGTTAAGTTCATCAATCTTCATTTGTTCCTGCACAACATGTAGACATTTAGAAACAAGGGAATTTTAATTAAGGGTGACAAAATAGTTTCAAAACTAAAAAAAAGTGACACAAGTTTTAATTATACCTCACAATTAGTGATCGTTCGCATATCTACAGAGCATATCGATGAGGAACCCTCTTTGTTGAGAAAAAGCACCAGATGTTCATTAAACATGTCCATATCTTGGATGAAAATGTCCTCGCTGGGTTCTGTAATATTCTGCAGAGAAAACTTGCAGATGATTAAAAACCAAAAACTGAAAATAGATGTTCTTGAATCAATGTGTTCATGCAACTCAATTTTGCACTTGCCCAGGTAGAAAAGTTTAGGAGCCAAATAACCAACATATCATAATTATGCAGGCAGAAAATGAGCATGTAGCCTCAAATTACAACCAAAACGACTAGCTGGAATGAGGTACACAGCAAAAGTACAAATTCTTCATCAGCCTAAAATCCATGTGAAAGAAATGTCAAAATAAAGTATCCACTAGATAGAATGTTTTTGGAGAACACTTTGAAAGCTGTATATTCATGCATGTATAAATGTTTTATCAGCAGCGGCAGTCCCTTCTAGAATCAACATTTGATGGAAGAAGACATACCTGCAAACAAGCTGACTGCAAGTTCTCAACAGGGCATCTAGCCAAATAATACTCTCCACTCAAAGATGATTCCTCACCAGCATTAGGAGAATTAGTGAGAACATAGAAAAAGCCATGATGATGTTCAAGAAAGTATTGCACACCAGACACACGCTTACAAAATCTTTGAATTCCAGTCTGCAAATTGGTTGCATTGATGACATAAACCTGCAATAAGACAATGAGCAAAACTAAGAATACATTTTCACCAATACAAAGAAGTATCTATGTCGTGATAGGGGTAAATTTCTTGCCTCAGATGAAGTTCTTGAATTAGAATTCACAGTAATAAACTTCCCATCTTTTGTACTTGCTATATCCACACAGAAACTGGAATCATTTTCTACAAACAATGGGACATTATGAACAGAATCTGATCCCAGTTTAACGCTATGTACCCTGGCCACATAATGTTTAAGTAATAACACATCCGAATATCCAATTGAAAGTAGTAATCAACTAATCATAGTATAGAGAATTGCCTGTAAGGGCGTTGGTTCTGGTCGGATAATGTATAGAATAAAGTACAAGAATCTTGAGCCCATTCCACGCTGACAACCCCTTCAACTCCCAGGGTTAGCAGAATGCAGTCATTTTGGAGGTCCTTAATCTGAAGCACAAACTGCTCACTACCAGTAACATCAATTGTGTAAGCAAGATAATTGTGGTCTGGAGACACTCGACATGTACCCACATGCACATATCCTACAAAAATCAAGAACAAATTAAAACATATTGGAAACACTATCTTTAAAACTTACAAAACCTAAAACAATGGCCTATGATTTGCATGCATATCATGAAACCTATAAGAATATTCTCCTTCTTTTCTCTTAAATTTTAACACTTCATTGTCCTGTTAACCTCAATTTGCTGATATGGATATTTTTTCAGAGTGGATTCAGTCCTTAAACCAAATTACAAGGATAGAAAATTGATTATAAGTGCTTGGTAAAGAAACAAGAAGAGCAAAAAGTGTTAAAAGAATAATATGGAAATGATATACCATATCTTTCCGCAATTTCATTCCAGTCAAGCATTATTTGTTCCTTCCCAGCAACGCCAATCACATAACTTGATACAGTCTTCATCCAACCTTTGCTCTCAGCAGCCAGTTTCCTACATAATACTGGAAACTCCTTCCCTTCTGGAATGTACTGGTAGTATAACCTGTTGACAACCCAAAAAAAACACCATTAGTCAACCAACAAAGAAAGAATTTTCGTAGCAAGTAGATTCTCGAACAGAATTTAGAATCAATGTTCATACCAAAGCATAGCTAAACCAAATGCAGCCTGTAGCATTTAGATCAATTCACAAAAGACCCTTATTAATTCTTCAGAACATATGGTACATACTTCAAGACATCATTTTAACAACTCCTTAGTTCACACAACAGTTACACTAATTCTTAATCTGATTAGGCTTATTTCTATTAACTCAATCATTAAGTATTTGCAGACTTACTGCAGATTGTACATGATGTAATAGGCTTAACATGGACTTAAATCTAGTTCATATAGAAAAATAATAGTTCATTTGTCTCATTTTGATTAAAGTGGTTTCTTTTCAACCAAATTTATGACTCATCTTCTCTAATTCAAATAGAATGACTTAGTTTGACTTGACAAAAGAAAAAATGAAAAGTTGACAATCTGAATTCTTTAGTATTCGTGCAAGGAACATATGAAAGAGATCATTTTTACGTGAACTAAACAAAAGTGAACAACAACGTTTGATACATGGGAATATAAAATGCATAATACATAAACAAACATTCAAACTTAGCATCAGCTTACAAGTGAGCACTCCAACATTGAGAGTGCACATCTAGACACCTTAACTTGGTCTCAACTGACAACTTAAACACTCCAACTCATCCCCATTGTATCTCTTGGACTCCCGACGCTGACTTGACACATAAACATTGAACATGTCTAGTTGATCATTTTGTAAGTTGGAGCGTTCAACTAACACAACGGAGCCGAGTTGATGTGTCTAAATATGCATACTTAAAATTGAAATGCTTAATTATCACGTCAAGTTTGAGTGTTTGTTTATGTATTAGCTCAATTTAGAATTACAAACTTTTCCTCTCAAATCATATTCATATAAACTAACTCATTCTTTAACATTTCAAACGTATATTTAAAACCACTATTGAATTCAATCATTTTCCCACATTTCCATACTTAAGCGTGCACATAAAAAAGTATTTGAGTTTTTAGACAAACCAAGGACCCCATAATTCAGGTGGAGTAGAAATCTTGGAAGGCATTCTACTAATCATCTCAGAAAACAAACCCTTTTGTATTTCCTCAGTATCCTTCATAAAAGACTGAGCATATAAATTTTCTTGCTGAAGATAGTTGATGAAATCAGGGTCGTTGGTTTTGCGCATCCAATGGTAAGGATCATTCCAAGTAACCCCATGTGCAGAAACAGTAAAAGGAAGCTTTTTTGGCACTGGTGGAGAAGTAATTTGAGGTGAAAATTTTTGGTGATGGTTCTTGATTAGTGTGGAGAAAAGGGTAAATTTTATGATGGAGAATGAATTTAGAGAAAAGGGTATTTTGGTCCTTTTGATTGATATGAAAGCTGAGGAAGCCATTGTTAACGGTGGAGGAGAAGTATGATTCCGGCGAACGGAATTCGCCGGCGGCGAGGGTAGGGTGGAGCTAAAGAGTGAAAAAGTCAAGTTGGTCCTTGTAGTTTTGGAGTGTTTCAATTTGGGAAACTATTTAATGTTTAGTTATTTTTAATGCATAAATAATATTTTTAATTATAAAGTGTGGGAAAAGTTCTAAGAATATTTATCGATTTGAATTTCATCAATCGTTCTTAAAGTTTGTATTGATAGAGAGTTGAAATCGATATATTGCTTATGAAATTTAAATTTTAATAAATTCTTGCACTTGAATTTTGAAAGTGATACAAGTTTCAATCTAATGAATTATTAATAGAGTTTGAAACTTAAACAAATTGTTACATTTGAATATGAAAGTTTATAGCCATGAATCTTCCTAAAATATAATACAATATTAGCGACATAGATTGTGACGGAATAGTTGAGATTTCTTTACTCTTAACCAAAAGTCTCGAATAAAAAGTCGTGTTGAGAGCTTACATTCATTTTCGTTGGAACAAAAAAGTAATCTTGATAAAATGTTGATGCCCAGGATCGAACTGGGGACCTTCAGTGTGTAAGACTGACGTGATAACCACTACACCACACCAACTTCATGTCACTAGAATTGCAATTTTTTTTTTTTATATTCTAAACTCATATAACAAACAAAAGAATAATAATATATATAATATAATTATATAGATGTAAATAAAAGAAACTCACACATAAACTTAGATAATTGTTTCTTGATAAAAAAAAAAGTATTAAAATGGAATGGGGAAAGGAAAGGCGCAAAATCATGGATTATTGGATCTTGATTGTTATCATCTTAATTTTTATTTACCGTTTACTTTTTTAATATCTAAATCAGACGTGTCTTAATTTGCTGACGTAAATAAAAGTGTCAATTATTATTAAGTACTTATATTGTTATTAGAACTTAGTGCATCAAATTTTAATAGGGATTAAATTGCTAACTAGAAGTGCACACCCTATTATATTCCTCCAAGCAAGCACAACAAAAGAAAAATAAAGACGATGGTGTTTTTACTAAAGCATTTACCTTGTTCTTTAAAGTTCATAGAAAATTTGGAATGATCATTCGCATAGTCAGTGTGATCGTTTGTCCTTTGTAGAAAAGACTCATATGTTAAACATGTTGCATCATCGAGTGCTAAACATTATCATAAGAGACTAAGCTTATGCAATTAATCAATAAGGAAAAATCTAACTTATTTTTATAACGATAAAGATAGATTCAACTCAATTATTCTATTTCTCAAAATTCAATGACAAATTTGGACTAGCCATTCACATTCAAGGCGACCATTTTGTCCTTTGTAAAAAAAAACTCTTCGTGATTGAATACATGATATCAAGGAGTGTTAAACATTACCATTAGAGACTAAGCTTTTGTCATTAGTCAACAAGGATAAACCTACCCTATTTTTATAACGATAAAGATAGATTTAACTCGATTATCCCATTTCTCATAATTCAATTAAAAAAAATTTGGACCTTTTCCATACGAAAACTTAGTACTTGAAAATATCAAAAAGTGGACATATTTGCAAATTTCAAGGGATTAGTTAAACATCCCTCATGGCCAAATACTACATTCATGCTCCTCATGTACGGAGAATTTGTCTTCCGAGAAAAACTATATATTAAAAAAATAACTTGTTATGTGTGACACCAAATCTCAATATATATTTTATTGGGGCTTGAGAAAACTAATTTGACTACAATTTATAAATTGCCTACATTAAATAAAATATATATAAAATAAAAAAAAAACATAAAATTTGTCCCCTTGGAACTAAACTCAAAACTTTTTCTTGTTAATACCAAAAATTAGGGTTTAATGTCGGCCATAAACAAAGCTACAACACGACATAATCCTCATTAAACTCTTAATTAATTAATTACAACAAAATGTAACACACGTCAAAATTGTATTCCCAAAAACCTACTACATTTTTATACTTGATATCGGGAATTACTATATGATACTATATTGAGGATTCATACAAACTAAAAAGTCGATCCTGACTAGTTTGAGATTGTTATTTTATGGGCGAATGGACTTGTTATGTATGGGACGTCGTCGTCTAACCCAATGATAGTCCATTGTGAAGAAATCAGAAGTATCTTTCCCTTCAACCCACTCTTGCCTTGTCCCTTTTCTTGCATGTACCACTTCTCCCTCATGTTCTTTACCTAGACACATTTGCGATCATTTCGCCCAAAATATTAATCGTTTTGATAAATTAAATTTGAAAATTTTCAAGTTCTAGATAAATAAAAGGTCATTGATCATTATTATGTAACATATTACCATTAGTGTTAATTAAGTGAGACGATATATATACAGAAGTAAGGGATCGAATATATGTAAAAATAATTTCTAGAGCATTGAAATTAATAATTAAAAGATAATATAGTAGGTTGTAATTAATTAAGTTGGTCAAAGTGTAGACAAATTGAAACATAAGTTGCGTATTTTAAGATTTCTACACCATATATTAATAGTATTTTTTTCTGTTCCAAAATAGTTATTACTATGTTTTATTTTCAGAAAGTTAATTTAATTAATTTTTTAAGTTAAATTAAATTAGATTAAGATTTGGATATTCAGAAACTATATAAGAAAGTATTATACGTTGTAATTCTTCTAATATTAATATGACGAAAAAATATATCTTGAAATATTGATGAAAATTTATGTAATTTGATTTTTGAGATGAAGTAAAATGTGATAAGTATTATAAGACGGAGGGAATATTATATTAAGTGAAAAGACTACTAGACATGAAATTATGGAATATCAGCATATCAATGGATGGTTTGTTAGTTAATTAGTCAAAGTAGGAGGATTCTTAAAAAAATTAAACTTTTATTTATTTATCTTAGATATATATGTCATGCATAAAACCAGTTAATATTTTTACAATAAGATTACTAAATTATATACATGTACCTGATAATTGTGCACTGTTCAATGGTACCAAATTCATTTGATTTCCATTGCTTTTCACCTGCTTCACACAAATGGTAACATGTCATTTTCATGGGGAAAAAAATACTACTACTATATACTGAAAAATATTAAAAGGAAAAAAAAAAGAAAAGAGGATTCCTAGTTTATACTCAAGAAGAAAAAATAAATTTATTTTCTTAAAAAAAATCCAACATATATATAGAAAAAAAATCATTACATTTGGCTGTTCATTGTACTTGAGCTTCCTAGGACTTGAAGGGAGAGTCATTTCCCCTTCATGATCTGTCAAAATTATAAATACAATGAAGTTAGCAATGATATATAAGCAAAAGGAAAAAAAAAATCAATGGATAGAAACAAAAAGGCAAATGACAGTTCGATGCACAAAGCATCCTTCACTAATAGAGTTCGTTAAAGGATGATCACATGTTACACTCCAAGGAATGTGACGTAGACAGTCTATCCTAATGTAAGCATTAGTGACAACTTCCTCGACTTGAACTGTTAATGGATAGAAACAAAATGATGTATTACCTAACAATGGAGCAGCATATGAAAATGGAAATAACATGAAAAATGTGAAGCAAATGAGTAGAAGAGTAGGGATGAATTTGTTGATTTCCATAGTTAGGGTTAATTTGAAGAGAATTAAAATGAAAGTGTAATCCTTTTGGAAATGGAAGTAGGAATTTATAAGAGTCAAAGAAGGAAGGAAGGAAGGTAAAAGCCCACAAAGTTCAATGAAAAGACGAGAGAAAAAAGACATACACAAAGCACAAAACTCACACTTCCAAAAATAAATTAAAATAGGTGTAAAACTCTATATATATATATAAAAAAATTTAGTTTTGCCTTTTTAGGAACCTTCACACCATTTGGGTTGATTTTGTGTTACCTAACATCTTGCCCCCTCTGTAGGCCGCGACGAAGTCAAGTAGGGTCAATGGGTTCATCTGAATCTCATTTTTATGTATATATAGTAAATGTTGAATTTTTTAATTTCTTTGTGTGTTTACTTTTTTAATATTTTGAATCTTATTTGTGAAAATCCTGACTTGCCGCCGTTTATATGAAAATAATAAATGGAGGTTATATTTGCTGACAAAATTGTTACACTTCTTCACGTATGTTTGTCTAGCTAGCAAACCCAATGTGATAATTTAATTTAAGTTATTTTGGATAAAAGGTTCACTTGCATTAGGAGACTTGGTGAAATGATAAAAGTTAAATGTCCTTAACTCTTAAATCTTAATTAATGATTTCGAGTTTGAGTCCTGAAAATAACGTCTTCTTTGATAAGGAGCACTAAAATTCACCATATTATATTAAACTTTTTACGATGCAAATCCAAATTAGTCATGCTAGTGGACTATGAGCACCAAATGCTCAAAAAAGTAAATGAGTTTCAAATTCTACAAATAAAACTCCATGACGATAATTATCTTTCAATTGCATGGTTATTGTGAATTTTACACAAATTTATTAGTAATAATAATAAATAAATTGGTCTTTAAAAGAAAAAAACTAAAAACCAAATATATTGCATATATTTGGGCTCAATGGGCCTTGACCAAAAGAGTCAAAAAGACAAAAATCTCCCACAATAATTAACCATAGAAAAAAAAAAGGGACATTAAACATGAGTATACATGATATATTGTATAAGAACAAAAATGTAAGAAAAAGGTGTTACATCAGTAGCCTTCATGTCTTTAATAAAACAAAGGGAAAATTGACATAAATAGCCGCCCATCCAAATAATAGCCGATAGATATATAATATACACACAGTATATATATGTATATTGGCTAGCGGATGTAAATATTTTTGGCCACGCGACCAAATGTGTAATTTCCCCTACAACATGCCACCCCTAAGAGAATAATGAATATCAACATGTATGCATACTTACAATACTCAAAAGATTCAAGATTTAAGGTCTTGTTATGTATATTCTTTAACTAAGAACAACAATTTAGAATCTACAACACAGAAGGCCTTGTTTCCAACCTTTTTGTTTACTTAAACGCCTCCGTTCCGCTTTTGCCATCCTTACTGGACTGCTATTCCATTCATTTTGTAAGCTGTGAGGAAGTAAGAATGAAAATGTTCATCATAAAGTTACTAATATCAGTATCAAATTTGAAAAGAAATGGGTAAGTAGCATACACTGGGAAGGCAAAGGATCTGGTGCTGGTTGTGCTGCTCTCGGATCGAAGAGATACGCTTCCAGAGTAAGATATAGGCCCTGAGTAAGTGATGGAACCTGATATAGGACCTCTTGCTGCAGAAAAACTTGCCTCTCCATCAGCAAAATGACCTTGTCCATTAGCCATATTTTGGGATTCAAGGTGTTGTTGTTGCGCGTTGTCAGCAGTATTAGCAAAATGAACTTGACTAGAAGCTGAAAGATTATCTGAATTTCCATTCTTGTGAACGGAGACAGCCTTTGGCATGTGAGAATCTTCAGGCAAGTTTGCGACTCCTCCCTCTGTGGTTTTTGTTGATTCTGGTTTAGTAAGATTGAAGTCGAAAATACTAGTTCCCACTCCCTCCTTGCTATTACCTTTGTTGTTGTTTGACTCATCAGCTGCAGAAACCGCAGTTTGGCTTTTCAAAGTTTGCTCAATAGGCACCTGCAGTTCAAGAAACGTAATCCTTAAACTTTGTCGACCAGAAGAATGTGTCTGAAGAGCACACCTGATTTCCGCGAATCTGTAAGAATGATAGGAACAAACCTGATCAGGTTGCAGGGTAGATTGATCAGCATCAGAAGTCTTTATATTGGACTCTTCCACATGAACAACGGTATTAGGAGATGATGGTTTTTCTGATGCATTAGTAGTTTTCCCGTTCGTAGTACATTTTGAACCAAAAATCACCATCAAATCCTCGAGATAAGAATCCTTATCCGCATCTTTGTTGGCATCATTCTCTAGGGACGGATTGAAACCGTTTGGAACAGGTGCTCCAGTAGCTTCTATTTCTGTATCATGAGTCACAGCAATGTTCTTGGCATCTTCGAAAGATGAATCTTGTGATACAGATGCAATGGTCGACCCCATATCGACACTTTTCCTTGTGTTGCTCTGCTGTTCTTCATCAGCATCAACAGAAACAGAGGTGCTCGGTTGATCATCTTTCCAGCTTTCGATTAGAACTTTATCTACTGCAGGTACACCCTCATCCATACATATGTCTTTAACCATGTTAAAGTTGTTCTCTCTATAGCAAACTGTCAATTCAGGCAGTTCGTGATCGGTGACACCTTTATCAGAATAAAAATGTTTTTTATTGTCAAACAACTCGGAGTGAGATGTAAAAGGCGAATCAGAGTCGATAGTTTCATTTTCTTTGTCATCAAGGAAACCAAGGGACTCATATTCTGGAATATTCCATGGCTGATCTCTATCTTTAGTATCACATTCAAATGGATTTCCACCTCTCTTGCTATGGATGATATTCGACAAGCCTCCATTTTGATCATCCGTAACACTTGCAGCAACGATTTCATTTGTTTCACTCGAGGGAATATCACACGCAAAAGGATTTCCACCTCTATTGTCACCATTTATCGTGGACAAATCTACATTATGATCATCCCTCACATTTGAAGCCTTAATTTCATTGTTGTTATCAAAAAATATAGAGTCATCGAGTTCAGGCACTTTCCAGAATTCATTCCCATCTTTTCTGTCGCACGCCAAAGGATCTTCCCTATTGTCGTGGACATTTGTATTTCCGAAGTCATTTACAGGAAAACATAAAGAATCTGCCTCCTTGTAACCATTTGAATGACTTAATATCCCATTCTGATTTCCATTCATCGTAGGCTTCTCTTCAGCTGTGTCAAAGACGCTGTCGTTGCATTCAAATGTTTTAGAATCATGCACAGAGACTAGTGTGGAATCACTAAAGAGGATGATTATCTGCAGTCGAATTTAACTTCTCAATCCAGGGATCAAGTTTAGTAAGATACTAGTATTAAAATCCATTGATTAACTCTCAAAGTAAGGATATCAAGAAATAGACGAGTAGTACAACAAAATGAAACATCTAGACATTTATCAAATGAAAATCTAGAGTCCCCAAACGAAAGAAGAAAGCATCAGATTAGCAATCCTTATTACTCGAAACTAAATAGAAAACACACATTTGCTCAATACTATGGTGTACATGGATCCTTTATTTCATACGAGTACTTTGTACTTAAGAAGCTGCAGCATAAAGAAGAAGCGCAGTTTGTACACTTACGAGCTTTCATTGCTCACATCAGCTGGTAGAGTCTGGAGAAGTCTCAAAAGCTGTGAAGCAAACATCAAGTAGTAGTCGCGGAGAAAAACAGCTCACAGACCTGTGCCAACATAAATTTCAAGAATATATTTAAGAACATTCGCTGAAATCTCCTATAATTTAGTACATGTCAGCAGAATTCTGAAGAAAATGCTACTATACAGTATACATAACAGGCCAAACGACATTAATCGTTAATGAATACTGATAATGTCCAAGAATACAATAGGAAGCAAACTTAGCATTCAACAGGTCTGATATACCACTACAACAACAACTATGCCTCGGCCCCAAACAAGTTGGGGTCGGCTGAGTTACCACTATTTAACATAAATCAACCTGCAAAAGAAGGTAGAGTGTACGCAGACCTTACTCCCTACCTTGGAAGGTAGAGAGACTGTTTCAAGAAAAAGCAAATACTAAGGAAAACATGACAAACATTCTGAAAAAAAGGAACATTAACTACAAGAGAAATACTACGACTACTAGTAAGGAAGGATAAGCAAGACAACGCTCTACTACCTGTTAACCTTCTACCTTAATCTGTGTCCACAAATCAGGTAAGACTCAGACTTATACATGCCACCATAAGTTAATATTTTGTAACAAAGAAACAAAAAGGTGCAAAATCATCTCAATCACAAGATGCTAATATTTTGAAATAAAACAAAGGGAATTCACTCAGACCTCATCTTTATTTTGTCTTTTCAAGACATCCTTTATTTTAAATTCTTGTCCTGACAATGAATAGTGAATTTATGGTCTAATTACCAAACTATCTGGAATCTTAACTTTGTCCATCTGTGAAGAAAAAGACAACAACTGGTCACCATTTTGAAAATTTGTATAAAAAGCTCAACAACAACAACATACCCAGTGAAAAACCCCACAAGTGGTGTCTAATAGAGTACAGTGTACGTAAACCTTACCCCTACCTCCGAGTAAAAGCTTAGTCAAAAGATCAATCTCTACCATCCATTTTGTTCTTTAGCTATACTACCTAATCATAATCTACTAGATCTAGTTCTAATTCTTTAACAACAATCTCTTCACAAAAAGTTAATTTTTTTTTATAAAAAAAAAAAGATTTCTTCACAATGATACATTCTGACAGGTTGTCATAGGATCCCAAGAAAATTCACAATCTCATAAATCCAATAAACAAAGAACTTATAACAAAAGGACTGTTAATTATTAAATATAAAATGATTATAATCAAATTATTTAACATATAAACTTTACCTTTCTAAAAGTGAATCAAAAGAATTTTCCTCTTTATCCCTTTAGTACAAACTTCTGTCTCTGGGTTTCACTGCAAAAAGCATAAAAACACCAAATTTCATCAAAATTAAAGACATAAATAGTACTTCCAAAAAAAACCAATCTTTACCATGAATTTTGAAAATCCAACTACAAAACCAAACTATTAGCTAGCGTTTGACTATAGAGTTTTGAAAAATTGTCTTCAAATATCTATTTGGCCATATATTTTGATATGATTTTCAAATATTTTCAAGTTCTCAAAAAACTGGTCTGACAAGCTCAGACCAGTTTTTTGGTTTTTCCCATCACAAAAATCCAATCTTTGCCATGAAAATTGAAAACCCAACTACAAAACCAAACTAGGCTAGCGTTTGACCATAGATTTATTAAAAACTATCTTCAAATATCTATTTTTGCCATAGATTTTGACTTGATCTTCAAATATTTTCAAGTTCCCTTGAAACTGGTCTGAGCTTGTCAGACCAGTTTTTGACTTTTTGGGACTTTCCCCCACCAAAAGATTAAATTTTTTCCAAGTAAAATGCACGTCTAAACACAACATTCAAATTCTACTAATCACAATTTCAAAGAACTCAAATCAATCAACAAATACACAACACATTCAAGAAAACAGAAAAACAGAGAAAGACAAGAAAACCTTTGTATTGTTGGGAAGAAGAAGAGGATGTTGGTGAATAATATACAGTAAGCTCATGAAACGACAACAAATCATGCCGTTTTGAATTGCTTCATTGAGTATTATAGAGAGAGAAAGGGTCTAAAAAGGAGATAGTTAGAAAACGCAATGAATGTGACAGAAAAGAGTTTTAAGTAACAAGTAAGAAGAAATAAGAGAGAGTGGGAAGCCAGCAAACATTAATATACAGCTAATACAAAAATAAAATTGTCAACTCTTTCTCTCTCTATACGTATACATACACAAACATAAAATACCTATTATAATACTCCCTTCCCTTCGTCCATCTTTACTCATCCACGTATATGTTTTGGACAACTTTTAAGATTAAGTTAAAGTCAAAAATTCATTTGGCACTTGTTCTGATACCAACTTGTTACGATCTGACTTTTCTCGAAACACATCATCATGATTTGAGAAATTGAATCGTGACAGATTACATTTATAAAAACATCTATTTTTACTATAACGAACGAAAATAGAGTGTTAGCAATTAATATACACTTATTGTCATCTAATTTTTTTTTCGTACGTGAAAAAAAACAGAGTAGAGTCAGTTGGTCATAATAATAAAGGTGCAGTGCACGAAAGAGAGGCACAAAAAAGGCATTAATTATTGTTCTAAACTCAAAATAGATTAAAAAAAGGACGGCAGAGTTAAAATAGATCAGTCGATTCCGATTCCGATTCAGTTCGCCGGCGGCGGTACAGAGTACTTATAATTTTAGAGTTTTTTTCGTAGTTTTGTTAGATCCATAGATAAAAAGGGATGTTTGGGATTCTGACAATGTAAGAGCTGACTTTGTATGAGTATTTTTTTTAATGGAGAGAAAAGGGACAAGAGATAGTCAAAAGGTGAACTTCATTTTGGGACGAAGCTGTTTGGCCGCATTCATACATATTTGTCTCTTTACTTTCTTCATCGAGTCGAGGGTTTATCGAAAAAGATTCTTTCAATTTTTTAGGACTTTTTTAGTTGAAAAAATATGTTATTTTGAAATTAATTATTTCAGAATTATTAATTTTATTATAATTAAATATGAATAAATTCATCATAAATAAAATTAATTTTGAAATTAGTCATTTCTTATCTCTCATCTCACATCATCAAGTGAGTCCTTAAAAAGATAAATCTACATATAAACTATGCTTATGATGCTCTTTAATTGAGTTAACGGTCTATTGAAATTTATTTCTCTCTCGAGAGTTAAGGATATTATTTTCTTTAACTTGAGTTATAGTATAAGATTATATTAGAAATGTTATTGTGCATTAGCTTTTAAAATTTGCTCCTTTTTTATTTTAATAATTTAGAGACTTTATTTTATTGAAGAATATTTAATAAATACAATTTAATTCGAGTTTAAATGTCCAATAAATACACTTCTTAATTTAAGTATTATAAAAAAATAAATTTGAGAAATTATGTAAATAGTATCATAACTTTAGAGTGAACTGTTTGTCATTATTGACGAAGAATCAGAAGTTTCACCTATGAGTTTTTTCTTTACAATTGGACTAAATTGGTCTATATGACTTTAAATTTGACATTCAATATTTTAATGTTGATTCTAATGATTTTTAATGATTAGATTTAACTCAAATATTCAAATTCAATAATTGTTTGGTTTAAATTTCTTCAATCAAATTGATTGATCACAAATAAATAATTTTTGAGTTGTAGTTGAGAGATTAAAGTGTTGGACTATTTTGAATTCGCGTCGTGTAGAGTTCCATTTAAGGAAAAACACTCTTTATTTATGATTTTTTTCATATCCAAAGTCAAATTCGAGAACTCTGATTAAGGAAGGAGCAACTCTATCCTCTGTACCACGTCCGTTGATGGTAACTTACCAAATTTTTTCATTATATATCTCTTTATAATGAAGTTACAAATTTATTTTCTGCATTTACTCCTTTCATGCGTTGGTAGCTATATTAAATGTTTATCCAAGGACCACTAATTTGTCCTACATGTTTATTTTAATTTATTATTAAGAACAACACATTCATTATTTTTTACCCCTAGTACGTATACTTATTTTTTTCCTAAACAAAATACATTTAAGAATGTCTATTTCTAGGTTCGACTACACCTAACTGTCAAATTGTTGAATGTATGCACTCAAAATACATTTAAGAATTTCTATTTAAATTCACAATTTGGTGTGCAAATTGTTCTTTCAATCATATGAAGTATGTTAAATTAATGCATAATTTAAGAGAAGATTACTAACTTCTGCTTTATTAAATGTAGATTCATGAAAAAAATAAAATTAAATGTTAAGTGACATAATATAATTGTATATAGGTAAAAGTATTCAAAGCAAAGACTATATTACCAAATACATGATAAGTGGAGAGAGAATTATAGTTAGACCGTTGAATGTATCAAGGCTGGTTCGATCAACGAATAGTAAAACCATTCGAAAGTTACATACTATTCGAACATACCGAAGAATCAAGAATCAAGAATTAACAAAGAACCTCGCCCCATGCTCCTATCCCGCTCCAGATCCACCTGATTTATTTTCGAAGGTGATCAAAAAGATTCGACGATTATTATGGAGCACACGTGTCATTTCACTATAATGCGCTTGAATCCGGTCCATACCTAACCACTTACTAGTTAAGATTCCATGTCATCATTTCAAAGAAACAATAATTATAATATAAAAAATAAAATATAAAACTGAAAAGCATTTTTTATTCTGACCACACAATTTTTTTTTTAAAAAAAACAAACTTTTCTTTAATTCTTCTTTTAAAAAAATATTATTATAGTAGAAAAATGGATGTGAATGATGAGTTGCGTTATACGTGCAAGTTAATAGGAACCATTTTTCTAATAGTTTTCAAGCACTTAATATCTTTTTATTATATCAATACAATTCTGATTCGAACACTACTGACATATTTAAGCATACATGAAAAGAAATTAATTTGTATATAAATCTTACTTTTATTTTATAAAAAATAGAAAAAATGTTTTTTAAAAAAATCACTGACTAAATAATTAAAATTGGTGCCCTTAGTATATTGCACTTTATAAAATATCAAAATATTGAAACTAGTATGTGGCATTAATTACCTTTTTGCATTTAGGATATTTGGTATTTTATATTTACTAGTGAATTTGGCCGCGCTTTACGCAATTATTTTGTCAAAAAAACTCAATGAACTTATGCTACAATATTTCAGTTAAAATTAATTTGAGAGATACAAGATGAAGAACCTTGATAATTATTAATATCAACAATAAAAATATGTCTATTAATATCATAATAATAATAAATTAGGCTAGTTGGATAAAAAATGTGAACTTGTTAGCTAGATCATTTTTGTATCCGCAAAATTTTAAATTTTCTTTTTAAATTTTTTTCTAATAATATAGGTTTAAACTAAATATGCCATTATTATATATGTGTTCAATGTAGATTTTCATAAAATTTTATTATAAATTGTGATACAAATAGCATATAAAGTGTGGAAAAATGAATGACAATAAGATATTTTATATTCTTTGTAGTTCACTCACTCCACAGTTTTAATCACAAAAAATAAATAAAACATCTCCATAACAAAACAAAATCGACTAAAATTCATAGTAAGGAATCATTCAAAACTTTTTTTCCTTCATATTATTTAGGTACAAAAGAAAAATAAATTTGAAAAAATTATTAAATATAAAAATAATAGACCTTTATTTCTTCAATAGCCGTTTTCCTTATACATGATTTACACAAAAATTTAAATAAAAACAAATAATACAATATAAAATTAGTTAACTTCTATTGCATTTTCACATTAAAATAAATTTTATAGTGGTTTTTTTTTTCCAATCCAACTTCATCCTAAACATAATGACGTATCAATTACCATTTTTTATGATAGGCTTCAAAGTTCTATTGAAAATAATTACTACATCAAATGTCAATTCAACTTAACAATAATCTCATAAATAAAATAATTCATGTCCAACAAATACACACATTCATCAACCTGCACAACAAAAGAACAACACAATAAAAAATAATGACACTAAAAATGAAGAAAAAAACATCATAAAAATGTATCACTCGCTAAACATAATTCAAGCAATTGAAGCCTAAAAAGGCTTCAAATATAGTTCAAAAGCATAACCATTCAATTATGAAATCATTGAAAATGAAAAGTAGAAAAGAAATTAAGTAGAAATAATAATAATTGGCACTATAATTTTCAACTGAAAAGGAATTAAATAGATACTATAAAAATGCAAAATTCATTAAGCATAGAGTAAATAGGACTGAAGAAGCCACTAATATATAAATCAATAGAGAAATAATTAAAAAAGAATAGAACTTTTAAAGTACAAATAAGTATGAAGTTAAGAAGGTAGAGGGATTGTAAAAAAGAAAAATAATTAATAGAAATAAGGAGAGAAATAATCAGTAGTAGTTCGGGGATGTTAGCTACGTATGTTAATATGAGGTGGAATAAAGAATATGGTAAAATGATGACTTTAGATTTTTTAAAATAATATCACATAAATATTAAGAAATAAAATGGTATAAAAATTTAAGGGGCAAAAGTATTTTTCTAAGCCATAGAAAGATAAAATGTCACTATTTTTTTTCCTTACTAACCAAAAAAAGAATTAGCACAATATAATCACACCATAGAAATTGATCAAAAGAAAAGGAAAAATATTTTTTTGTATTGAACGCCACTACATCAAGAAGGAAGATTTATACATGTTCTATCATGATTATATATCTTATATTATTTTGCTTTTATCACTATATTATAAATAAAATTCTTAACTTATAAGTTAGTTTAATATTTAATTGAAATTTTAATTCTAGAAAAATTAATCAAATCTATTTTTTTTTCTCATTCTAATAACTATCAAAAGTGATAGAATGAAAGACACAAAATATTTTCTCAATCTCTATAAGTTAGTAATAAAATAAAAACTTACCTCAAATAGTTCAGTAATTTGGAGTGTTACTGAAAATCAATCAAACAAAATTTAGTTGATTAACATATCTAATACATATCTAATAAGTAGAAAAGAGATCCAACAAAAATTACAACGAAGTCAAAAGACAATAATCTCATTGAAAGCCAACAAATTTTTTAAGTAAGATAAAAAGAAATGGGAGAAAACAGAAATGAGTATCTAACAATTCTATATTTAGTTGTTGTTTATAGATTGATTAAGCATTAAAAATGAAGAAGTTGAGGATACATGTTATTAAGTAGAAAATGCAAATACGTGTAGGTTTTTTTTGTAACTCATGAGATATAATTAGGTGCAATAATATGATAGAATTTTAATTATTAAATAAATTGATTAATAAAAATAATGAAGATAAAAACTCAAAAAAGAGGAAAAAGATAAATCTATATATATATATATATATATATAAAGCTGATTATAGACAATCTGATGTGGCACCTCTATATGACCAGCATTTCAATTATCTTTTATCTCCTTTTTTTGGACATTTTATTTTTGTTTTTCAATTTTTATTTGTAATTTTGAAAAAAAACTGAAAAATATTTTAATGCATCAGATCATGCTCCTTTAAAACTTTCATCATTCTGATGATGAAAATATGGATATCAAATTTTGATATTGAGATGTCCAGCGAATTTCTACCCTTGTGATTTTTTCAAGAAAAGTGAATGAGAAAATATCTCATGATCCTTCTAAAGAAATTGGTGATGATGAAACTTCTAAAGATATTAATAATGATGAATATACAGATATCAAATTTCGCCATTGAGATGTCCAACAAAATTCTAGGCTTGTGATTTCTTCAAGAAAAAAAAAAGGGGATATCTTATGAATCTTCTAAAGATATTGATATTGGTGTAAACAGAAAAATTATGTAACAAAAATTTCTCTTCAAAGTAGAAGTCTTTTTGAAAGAATGTTGATTCCTTCTATATTGAGAGAAAAAAACTCATATTGATTGAGAAATTTATAGGAAGAGTGATTAGTATTTTAAAGGGTAAGAAGATTTATTTAAGAAAAAAATCAATCTATTTAGGAAATTGTATTAAATTCGGAAGAGAATAAGTATTTACCAATTCATTTCTTCTTTTATTCTGTCTTAATTTCTTTTTATATATCTTTAATTAAAATTTATTTTATCTTTTTGTTAATTATAACTACATTATTTCTTCTTCTTCATTCTACTTAATATTTTTCTTCTTTTATTTTGTTTTATTTTTGTGTCTTCAATTAAAATTTCTTTTATTTTTTCTTATTTATTTTTAATTAATGTTTTTATGTATATTTTTTAATTTCTAATGCCTGAAATTCTATTTATTTTTTGGTATTTTGTTTTCGCACTTTGTCCAAATTTTCTTAAAAAGATGATCATATTTAATCTCTTTCACTATTAAGGTTATTAATCTCTTTTACTTTATTCCTTTCATCTTATAATTAATGTTATTTATATAATTTTCTAAAATCACTTCTTTTCTTTTTATT
>JAJOOR010007751.1:0-52649 GCA_036250505.1 Solanum acaule | reverse complement strand
CTGTCAAACAAATTTTAAAAAATTGTTTTTGAAAAATATTTCAAATTTTAAAAATTTCAAGTTTCACGCCACCCCTACCCTAGCCACCCCCAACCGCCACCCCGCCCCCTCCCCTCCTAAAGTGTATTTTCTAGTCTCAAGTAAAAGAAAAAATGATATGTTGTGGAAAATATTTTTCATTCACCAACCAAACATTAAGAAGTATTTTGTACTCACCAACAAAACATAATAAAATAAGTTAAAAATCCACTTGAATTTTTTTTCAAGGAAAACATTTTCCTTCATACCAAATACACCCTTACTTAAAAAAAAATCTACTACATATATATAAGTGACAATAACCAGGCAGGTCTTGGTCGACATGCCTGCATGGAAGCTACATTGTTTCCTTTTTTTCGGTGGTTCTTCCATTTTAATTTGTTTGTCCTGTTTTTTAATTTTTTAAATATTTAAAAATTGTGTAAAAAATACCATAAATCATGATAATTACCAACTTAAAATATATGTAATAAAACATATAAAAAATTAGATTGATTCATAAAATTAATATATATGTGTCACATAAAATGGTAACATGTATTATTTAATTTTGAAAACTACGTAGAAATATTGTAAATCTCAATAATTAACAACATTTGATTGACTCTTGAAATTTTATTTGTGCTACCTACATTGGGATAAGAGAAGTAACATATATTATTAAACATTTACGTAAAAAGTATTATAAATTACAATAATCAAAAGAAGTAACATGTAATATTTACTTTGGAAACTACATAGAAAGTATTGTAAATCTCAATAATTAACAACATTTGATTGACTCTTGAAATTCTATCTATGCTACATACATTGGGACAAGATAAGTAATATCTATTATTTAAAAATTACGTAAAAATACTATAAATTATAATAATTAACAACTTAAAATATTTAAAAATCATATTAAAATTTAATTGACTATCTAAATTTTATGAATGTCACATAAAGTAAGACAAGAAATAACATATATCACGGGCACTTGTGTCTAGTAATACTAATAATTTACGAGTGTTGTCGTATTAGGTGTATGGGAAAGGTAGGGAGAATATGGCCTCCACTACGCTTCTCCTTATTAATAGTACTAGAAATTAATGGCTCGTGCTGGCACGTGCCCAATATTATTAAGTATTATTCCTTTTTTTTAGTTATTAAGTATTATTCCTCTTTTTAGTAAAGTTTGTTTTTACGTGAAATTGAAGAAAATAAGTTTGATGGATCTAACGATGTGTTCGTTATGTAAGATATTAATTTTCTATATTTGATCAGTTAAAATCTTTGCAACATATTTTCTCTAGAAAATAATATTTTTTTTCTTTTGAAATGAGGAACTAATTTCTATAATAAATACCGTAACTTGATATCAATTAAAAGTTGGATTACAAGTATGTACCGTAAGATAACCTTGTATATTATAGTTCGTTGATATTTTAAGGAACTAAGTTTTAGAAGATAGTTATGTACACTTATTTTACATAATAACAAAATGTGATACATTGTATATAAAGTTAGCTGAGATGCAGATTCAGTTGTTTTGATCTTTGATCAAAAGATTAAGACCTGATACATATGAGAGAAGAAGAAAAAATATTATTCATAAATTACAAGATTGGAAAAAGAACCAAATTACAGTTGCTTGAAATAGGAGGTATGTACATACATGAAAGCAAGTGTACAATTACTTCAATAATAATATGACTTAAGAACCAAGTACAGGGCTGATAAGGCTAGGTAGATAGCTATTGTTTTCGAGGTCGGCCAAAGCAGAGACAAATTCACCAACACAAATATAGTAAAGTTGTCAAGTTTATTCTTTAAGTTCACAAAGAAAACACAAGCACAAATCTTCTTGTGATTCATCTAGGAAAATGACCACAGACTGGTACTATTTTTGTTAAAAAGTCCCACATCGGTAGAGAAATGGGAATTTGGTCTCCTTATATGGACTTGGACAAACCTCCCCTCATGAGCTAGCTTTTGGGGTTGAGTTAGGCCCAGGTGCCATATCTTTACAGCTTTGATTTCAAGTTCCTTCATCATTCACCTCTTTATTGCTAAACTAAGAAGTGATTGACTGTACAAAAAACTATCTCCAATGCATCAATTAATAAATGAAAAGGGTAAACGTAGCTGTTTTACACAATTCAAGTATCTCATCTACTATCATAATACTCTCATAAACAAGTATCTCAAATATCATAATACTCTCAAAAACTATATGAGCTCTAAGACAGTATATTGATCATAATAATAAAACAACTTTCACTGCTAGTAATATAAGTAAATGCAACAAACTATCAACCACAACTACACAAAGGCCAATATATTAATATATATATATATATATATATATATATATCGATGGTCCCAGTAAAATCTATAAAACGGAAGATTTTTTGTATGGAATAGTCTAGTTTTGTGACTTCAATTGTGGCTTTAGATTTCTAGTCTTTTATCATAGTTTTGTGCCCTTCACATACCGAGAATCACTTCAAATGATACATTGAAGAGTTAAAAAAAAAAAAAAACTTACATTGAACCACTGTTGAACTATGTCTTGAAAGTGTCAAACACTTTATCCTGTTTTACCTCTTCTGAAATCTAACTCGAATTAGGGAAAAAATTGTGTGGGACATCCCAAGAGCTTAGAATCAATCAGTTAAAAGGAATGATATTGCTACTTATACGCAGGTACAACAATGATAGGCTTATTGTATTCCTCCGCAATTCTCAACTCTCCTTTTGCCCTAATAGAACACAAAAATAAAACATATAATGACTAAAGGAAGTAGTTAACCTTTTCATGGTGCAAGTTTATTGATTAGACTAACTAATAGTGTATATGCAATCACTTACAGCGCTCACTTGTTTTTATTAAAAATCTACGGCAACATCGAAGACAAATTTGAGGCGAAACAGAGAAGCAAAGAGCACCGAATTGGGGCTTGTTCTTTCATTTAAATTTATGGAAGATGGAGAGAAATTTCAAAAGCACAACCCAAAAATATAACCAAAAAGCAAAACAAAGATAACAAAAAACTGCGCATTTCTTATAATAATTTACTTATACAACAACAGCACAAGTAGGAAAACCAGGCAGAATAAGTTGATTTTTCTTTGCTTTGCAAAATAAAGAAGAAGAGATATAGACCATCAAAGAGACAAGGCTGCCACAGATACTAAAAAACAAATAATTAATAATTCCATAATTGCATTAGAAAGTCATCCTACCAGTAAAGTATGTATCCCTATTGATTCTATAACGATATAACTCCCTCCTTTAACACATACTGTCACTACCCACTATATAACATCAGAGGAGGCATCTAGCGACCAAAACTCCATCTCGCTACACCATGAAAGCATCGTTAAATGTATTACCAACAAACTTCATGAGAAACCAGAACACCTTTCTGGAATCCCTCTCGAAAACATTGGTTGTACCACAATAGACTCTCCCTCAAAGCTTAGATCCAAACATAGAAGTGAATCTAAAATTAGAGGAGATAGAGGACTCTCTAGAATGTATGAGGGAAACATGAACAAAAATCATGATTCTAAAGGAATAGAAAGTATTGCTATCCACAGAGAAATTCGTAAAAAAATGCATACTTATTTATCCTCCGACTCTATAAAAAAGCTTGATAGATATAAGAACTTTGTGCAACCTGAAGATAGGGAACTTCCTTGTAGCGATGGGTCTTTGAGGATCAGGAACCCATAACTTCCGAATCCAACTCCGAGGATAAATCCACCCAATCTGAACAGCTCAATGAATTTCATAATATGGAATTGTAGGGGATGTAATGGCTCTGGATTTAGGTCCTTAATAAGCTGTCATAATCCACCATTGGTAGCCCTACTTGAAATAAAAATGCAAGACCACCAAAGTCTAGTTGACGACTTCCAGTTCACAAGAATGATCCAAGTTCCTGCAGTAGGAAACTCCGGTGGATTGGTTATTCTATGGGACAATTCCCTAATAGAAGTGGATGAAATCGCAACAACGGGACAAAAAATTCATGCCATGGTCAAGGTATGCGCTACTAATAAGTATTGTCTTTTTGGTTGTATCTACGCTAGCACATACCTTAATTCGCGTAAGATCTTATGGGAAAATCTAAAAAAAATAAAAGATAACTATGATGGTAAATGGTTAATAGGAGGAGATTTTAACGAACTTATAAAAAGTTCAGAAAAAGCTGGAGGTAGGCCTATAAATTAACAAACCTCGTACAAATAAGTTCTGGGATATGGTTAACTACTGCGAACTTATAGACATGGGATAAGTACATCATCTACCACGTACACACTCTGACCACTGCCCCCTACTCCTATCCGTACTACAAAATAGCCCTAGAAAATGTAATAAACTATTTCGGTTTGAATCTATATGGACGACACACCCAGATCTAAGGTTCATCGTACTAGGAAGTTGGGAGGGAAAAAAGGACATCTTAGATGCTATTCCAGACTTCTAAAAAAAAGTGACCATTTGGAATAAAAACACCTTTGGGAACATATTTCACAAGAAAAAGACTTTACTATGGAGATTAGAAGGAATACAAAAACCTACTAACTACACCTCTAGTACCTTTCTTCAAAACCTAGAACTAACTTAGCCATGAGTATAATCAAATTCTTCGTTTAGAGGAAGACTTCTAGAAACTAAAATTAAGAGTTACATGGCTAAATGTGGGTGACTCCAACACTAGGTTTTTTCATACTACTACCTAAACAGAAGAAGGAAAAATCAAATAATGGCATTACAGGATGCACATGGGGAATGGATTTATGACTTAGAAGGTATCAAAAAGTTAACGCACAACTACTTTAATAATCTATTTTGTACTTCTCAGGATTCTTCAGTTCATAATAAAATAACTCCAATAACCAACCAACACTCATTAGATCTTTTAGAATTAGGGAATATCCTGTCTATCAACGAGATCCAAACAGCTGTATTTTCCTTTCAACCTTATAAAGCTCCAGGACTTGACGGATTACACCCTTTCTTCTATCAAAATTATTGGAACATAGTAGGGGAATTAATTGTATCTCTTTGTATAAAAGCCTTCCGGGAGGAATGCATACCAAAAGACATAAACAAAACTCATATATGCCTAATTCCAAAAATAAAAGGTGCAAACACTCTTAAAGACTATAGACCTATAAGCTTGTGCAACACCACCTATAAAATAATAACAAAGATTATCTCCAATCGATTAAAACCCATCATGAATACCCTGATTGGTCCATGTCAATCAAGCTTCCTAAAAATTAGGCAAGCCACTGATAACGCAATCATAGTTCAAGAAACCATCACTCACTTTCAAAAGATGAAAGGCAAAAATGCTAGTATGATTCTAAAAATTGATCTCGAAAAAGCCTTTGATAAGATTGAGTGGTCCTTCATTCGGAATACACTTACATATTTTGGATTTCCCCATAATATCATCAATCTAATCATGTCATGTATCTCCACAAGTAGTATATCCATACTTGTAAATAGGAATCATACTGATTATTTTCAACCATCTCGAGGAAAACGACAGGGGGACCCAATGTCTCCATACATATTTATATTGTGTATGGAAATGTTGTCACGAAAAATAGAGATGGAAGTTCAACTAAAAAAGTGGAATCCCATTAAAATCTCAAATAAGGGTCCAAAACTATCTCATCCATTTTTCACAGATGACCTCATATTATTGAGTAGGGCTGATGCGAAAAACTGTGACATAATCTAAATAGTTCTTGATAACTTTTGTAATGAATCTGGTCATAACATTAATTATGGAAAATCTAAATTAATATGCTCCAAAAATTGCAACACCGACCTTAGGAAATATATATCAAACAACCTCGGCATAAAAATTGGCAAATCCTTTGGGAAATACTTGGGGTTCCCCATATTTAATAAAAGACCCAAGAGAAGTGATTACCAATTTATTATAGACAGCTTACAACAGAAACTAGCGGGTTGGAAGACAAAATTCCTAAACATAGCAGGACGAACAACCCTAGAAAAGTCCAGTCTTAATAACATACCAACCTATGTAATGCATTACATATGCCTCCCAACTGATATCACCAAAAGAATAGATCAAATTCAAAGGAATTTTATTTGGGAACTACGAGTGCAAAAATGAAACTTCATTTGATTAACTGGAAGATAGCAACAAAGAGTAAGCAAGATGGAGGTATAGGAGCACAACAAACTGAGACAAAAAACAAAGCTCTTCTAGCTAAGCTAGCATGGAGAGCCTTCAATAAACCAAACTCCACATGGGCTTCACTCCTAATAAAAAAATACACTGGTGATGGAAAATTTCCAATAGAAAATCATGTGAAACCATCGAATGGGAGAACCTGGAAGAACCTTGCTTTGGGTTGGACAATATGTAAACAAGGTCTACAATGGTCAATTGGGGATGGATCCAACATATCTCTATGGTTCAATAACTGGCTACCTAACAACACGAAGCTAAGAGATTTACTAATAGGACCCCTAACATTGGAAGATAATCATTTGAAAGTTAAGAACATCCTTACGAGCATGGGTACTTGGGAATATAACAACTTGTCTTATGATCTCCCATTGACTATAAAAAATATGATAGAGAGCGTCTATGTACCAACAACTTCTAAACTTAAGGATATACCATCCTGGAGCCTTAACCCAACTCTAACTACTAAAAATGTTTATCACTATATTAAAGATAAAGGGGAGAAGCACCACAAGACAGACAAGGACCATACCTGGATATGGAAACTACATTGCCCTAACAAAATTAAGTACTTTCTATGGCTTTGCAATCACGGAAGACTACCGATATGTTACTATTTAAACTCCCTGGGAATAGATGTTAGTAAGTCTTGTCACATATGTAATATCCCAAAAACCATTTAACATATCTTCATTGAATGTACAAATGCCAGGAAGTTGTGGTCTGAGCTACGACTTATAAAAAGCATCAACATATTCACATCCAACCAAGACATGAACTAGCTAGATTTCCTTATGAACATTAGCATAGTGATAAAAAACTGCAACTGGAAAGAACTTTATCCATTCTACTTGTGGAGTATATGGCTTAACAGAAATGAAAATTACCACAATAATAAAAAAGGGAAAATAAATGTTAATATTCCATACATACATACCATCGAATTTTTCTCACTCACAAACCAAAGGACCAATATAGAAATATCTATAGTAGGGTATGTAAAATGGAAACCTCCAAACATTGGATTTAAGCTTAACACTGATGGTTCTACCTCAATTAAATTCGGCACTAGTGGAATAGGAGGAGTAATAAGAGACAAATATGGTAATTGGATGGTAGGCTTCATGGGAAACATATATGAAGCAACAAATATTGTTTCTGAACTATTAGCGTTGCAAAAAGGTTTAACTATTGCACTAACCTACAACTTAACGTCACTTGAAATTAATGTAGACTGTCAGGATATCCTCCTCTGTCTAGAAAATGATCATCCATCCTACTTTAATATTTTGGCTGATTGCAGGGAACTTCTACTTAAACTTGGAAACCCTCCGGTGCAGCATAAATACAGGGAAGAAAATCAAGTGGCAGATACCTTGGCTAAGGAGGGGTCTAGACTGAAGGAAGCTAACTCCCTCGTACTTTGGACAGGTCCTCCATTGATTGTTTCTAGTAGAATAAAAGCAGATAAAGTAGGAACTCTTTATGCTAGGCTAAAAAAACCGTCTTCTACTATAGAAGGTATTAATGTGTATAATGTAAACCAATTCATTTCCCGAACGTTACTAGCCATACTTGGCCATTTACTTGTACTAATGCATATTAAATTATCATATATCATCTTGTTTACCAAGAAAAAAAAGAATTCCCTAAATACACATCAGTTTGGCAACATTGCTACGTGTCTCTTCCAAAGTAGTATTAAGAGACGTATGCAGCCTTTACTGATCAGTTTGATAGTGTAAATGACCAAAAGACCCTTATTCTTTTATAAAAATGGCAAAAAACAGCCATGTTGAAAACTGTCTCTTCTACATAAGTAAAATTATTTAGGTATCACATTGTTTTTATAGATGTATTATTATCTATTGCTCACATTAGCTTTGTTTCTTCCTATATTGTTGTCATATTTTCTTATTTTCTTACTTTTTGACGAAGCTAAGTATTTATCAAAAATAATTTTTCTACTCCACAAAAGTAGGAATAAGGTTATATGTTTACACTTCATAGATTTCATTTATGAAATTACACTTTGTATATATTGTTGTTGTTATATGTTTGTTTTTTACCTATTTATCTTTCTCTGCATCTATCTTTTCAGAATATAACAGAAGATGATTTAAGATCACTCATATTAGACGAAACTATCCAGCCTCAAATTGCTTGACAACTTGAAGATAAATGTCACCTATTGATGGACGAGCTTATCTAATGTTGCAGTAGCTAGCCCAGGGTTTTGTGCTACATTAATTAATTGATGTATTAAATTTTCTTAAACACTCTTGGGTGAATTCCATCTTTTAAGTTCTTAGTATTGAACCCCAGCTTGTACTTTTTAAACCATGAGTTTAAACTTATGTTCGTTGTATTTTTAACAAATTTATGCTCTTAAAGAAACGATTACATCATCAATTCCCCTCGCGAATTCTCCATTAAAACTCTGACTCGAGGACAAGAAGCGAAGTTGAACGAGTATTAAGACAGTATCCTGGAGCTGAGGCAGGTTATGGATTACTTGAGAATAAAATTTGATTAGTGAGACGGATATATATATGTTATATAAATGATGGAATTCAGTATGTGTCACGCTCTGAGCCTACACCTTGGACATGGCCGACACTCGAAAACTATTGTTGGTCTCAAGTGAATGTAATGACCCGGTTGGTCATTTTTGATAGTTTACTATTTTTCCCTCCCGATATTGACCCCGAGTTATTTCTGATTAAGTTGTGAAAGTTGGTTTGGAACTTTAGGTAAAAAGTTATGGGTTTTCGTAAGTTCTGAGTTTAAAAGGCTAAAGTTGTTAAAATGTGGTTTTCGATGTATTTTGGAGTTATAAGTGTTGGAATTCCGTTGATTCCATTAGTCAAAAATGTGAGTCGTCGATTTTAGATTCGAAGTTTTTTTAGGAGAACCTAAGTTGGATATTTGTGAAATTTTAGCCTATGAATTGACTTTGGTCAAGATTTGAGGTTCGAATGCTCGGATCGGAATTTCTAGAGTTCATTTGGATTAGGGGGATGATTTTAGGCCTAGGTGTGGTCTTGATTGAATTTTTAGACGTCCTGAACTTGATTTGGCCTTTATAGGTATTATGTTCATTTCTTGTGACTTTACCGAGTTTTGGGTCAAGGGTACCTAAGATTCGTATGTTGATGGTTCTGCTGAGTCTGAAATATCGAGTATAATCAGTTTGCATATATGATTTGTGTGTACGGGGTTTCAAACAAATCTCGAGAATCCATTCAAAGGATTTTGTGTTGGTTGATTTTCTCATTTGTGTTGCTAATGTCAATCCTCCATGTTCATGGAGCGAGCTTGTGACCGCGTTCACAGAGGGTAGTGTATTAGGACCCCACTTTTTTGGAGGCTTGGTCGCGTTCGTGGGAGGTCGATGTGTTAACCTCCACGTTCGTGGAGGTAAGGGCGCGTTTGCGGAGCTATTTGTCCACGTTCGCGAACAGGGGTCCTTGTTTGTGGAGGATCCCTAGGCAGAATATCTTCTAAAAATTGGGGTGTCAACTCCATTTCACCATTTTTGAGTTTTGGGAGCTTAGTTATGGCGATTTGAACAAGGTTTTTGAGAAGAAATATTTGGGTAACAATTTCTAATCTTAAATCTTCATTTACCCATTATTATTTATGAATTTTAGTGTTCATATCAAGGTTTTGAAATGATTAATTGGGGTTTTCTTCAAGAATCGAAGAATTTAATGAAATGGTGATTACAGACTAATTTTTAATTCTTTTTCAAAATTGTTTTCACCAATGAGTTCCAAATGTCTTGGGCAATATTTTCAAGTAAAGATTTTTGAATTTAAACCTCATTTTCGGAATTGGGTTTTTGAGTTGTGTTGACCCGTTTTTCCAAAGTGTTTGAATTGAGTATTGTTATTTCCAGATTCTTATTGTAGATACTTGAATGAATTAGATTGTGTGGCTTTGGACGTTGTTTGGAAGGGATAGACTAAAGTATTGGGTTGACTAGTCGATTGAATTAAGGCAAGTGATCTCCTAAACCTTGTAAATCTAGTGTATTTCCCTTCATTGTGTGTGTTGGGGAGTAATGAGAATGAGGTGATGGGTTCATTGTTCCACTTGATAAATCTTAATAAATAAAATGGGTTAAATGAAAAGGCAATGTGTTGATCATAATACTTTGTGAATTTATCTTGTTGTGAACCCTAATATGATGATTGATGAAATGTTTATATGACATTATTATGGACTTGATATGCTTAGGTGATTGTCTCTTCCTTGTGGTGTGAAATCGCATACTTGTATTGATTTCTGAGCACCGTGATGAGACTTTTAATGGTTATTGATGACGAGGTCATCGTCGGTGAGTGTTATTGATGCCAAGGTCATTACCGACGAGTGTTATTAATGCCAGGTGTTATTAAAATGTGCAAGTTTTCCAACTTTCTGTTGTTCTTGTTTTATTTTTTGTATTTCTTTCATTTTGTTAGGTTTGACTTATCTTGGTGGGAACAGACAAATTTCATCACGTCCATTATTTCCTATGATGTGTGATTACCTTCGTTAGTGCTGAGTTGCGGCATGTTATTTTGGCAGATGTCGAGTTCCAAAACTTCTGTTTCTAGTGATAGAGAGGAGGCAATCCCCGAGGTAGTTGTTGAGGCCCCAGTTAGATGTAGAGGTAGGTCTCGAGCTACATGTCGTGCTCGTGAAATAGCGTCGGTTAGGTGTGCTGGAGAACTTTTCATAGGATGGTACGATAGGTACGCCACAAGGTTCTCAAATAAGGGTAAGGACACAGACCCCAGGTCAGCAACAGTTTTTGAATATTCATGATCATGTGGGTCATCCACATGTGGTTCTTGCACCGACTGTTGGGGCATAGATTGCTTTGAGGTTATTCTGAAAACAGCTGATCAATAATGTTATGAGAGGTTTCAGAAGATGAAACCACCCAGTTTCAGGGTGGTAAGAGTGGGAGGCTCATGAGTTCTTGACTTTGTGCCATGAGATGATGGAGGCAATGTGTATGGTGGATTCTCGTGGTGTTGGTTTTGTTGCACTTCAGCTTCGTGGACCCGCCAGATAGTGAGGAGGACTTATTTGAGGTCTAGACCAGTTGGATCTCCTCCGGTAGAGTGAGATGCTTTCTCTAGTGCTTTCTAGGACTGTTTCATCCCTTGGAGCATGAGAGAAGAGAGTTGATTGAGGTTTGAGAGCTTGACTCAAGGTAGTTTATCCGTGACTGAGTATGAAACTCGCTTCTGTGAGCTATCTAGGCACCCCATCACTATTTTTCCGGAATGAGGCGGAGAGAGTCCGAAGGTTTGTGTGAGGGTTGATCTTCTCTATCACGTCTTATGAGTTCAGAGCAACCAATGAAGGGTTTCCTTCCAGTCCATTGTGAGTACCGCCAAGGAAGTGGAGTTGATGGTTAGAGAGGAGTTTAAGGACCCCAAGAGGGCCCAATCGCCTGGTCAGTTTTCTAGCACCTCATATGGAGGTAGAGGTTCTCATAGAGGTGGTAGGTATTTTCAATGTCATGAGCCTGTTTATGCATTAATGCCAACAGTTGAGAGCGCGCAAACATATCGAGGGTCCTATAGTTCTAATCGAGGTAGCCATCGTAGCTCAATTGGTCCATCACAATAGCTATCTGTGTCGAGGTCTTGTTTTGGATGTGGAGATCCAGATCATATGGTTCGGTAATTTCCTCTAAAGACTCACTCAGGATCCCAATATTCTTATTCCTCTGCTCCAGCTAGAGATTTAGCACCTCTAGCCTGGGTCGAGGCATAGGTCAGTTTGGTAGAGGCAGCAAGGCTTCTAGTATGGGTGCTCTAGCTCCGCAGAGTGAAGGTCGAGGTTCTACCCAGACTGCAGTTGGCCTAGAAGGACAGTGTTATACTTTTCCTGGGAGGTTTGAGGCTGAGTCTTCTGGTGTTGTGATTACAGGTATTGTCCTAGTGTGCCATCGACCTACGTTTGTATTGTTTGATTCAGGGTCTACTTTCTCGTATGTGTCTACTTATTTTGCTGTCGGATTTGATATAATGTTTGATAACATGCATGTGTTTATTCATGTTTATACATCAATGGGTGAATCCTTAGTACTAGATCGAGTGTATCGATCTTCTCTTGTTTCTTTGTTTGGGTATGATACTTTGGTAGACTTGATCATTCTAGGGACGGTAGACTTTGATATTATCTTGGGTATGGATTGGCTTTCTCCGCATCATGATATTCTTGATTGTTATACTAAGGCTATGACCTTAGCAATGTCAGGTGTCTCGAGAGTTAAGTGGACGGGTGCTAGTTGTTCTTACCCTAGCAAAGCTATCTCCTTTATTCGAGCTCAGAGATTGGTTGATAGAGGGTGTTTGTCATATTTGTCTTTTATTCGAGATACTAGTGTTGAGACACATTCCTTGGATTATTTGCCCATGGTCAAGAGCTTTCATTTCCTACTGATCTTTCAGGTGTTCCTCTGGATAGATATGTTGATTTTGTAATTGACTTGGAGCATGGCACCAAACCCATCTCTATTCCTCCTTACCATATGGCTCCAATAGAGTTGAAGGATCAGTTATAGGACTTGTTGAGCAATGGATTCATTTGCCCTAGTGTTTCTCTGTGGTGTGTTTGTTGGGAGTAAGAAGGATGATATCATAACGATGTGTATTGATTATCAACAATTGAACAAAGTGACAGTGAAGACAAGTATCCTCTTCCTCGTATCGATGACTTATTTTACCAGCTTTAGGGGGCATCTTTATTTTTTAAGATTGATTTGAGGTCCGGTTATCATCTGCTGAATAATAGGGCATGAGATATCCCTAAGACATCCTTCAAGACCCGTTATGGGCACTATGAGTTTCTTGTGATGTTTTTTTGTTTGACTAACACCCCTGCGACATTCATGGAGTTGATGAATGGGGTGTTTCGGTCGTATTTGGATTCCTTTGTGATAATGTTCATCGATGACATCTTGGTGTACTCCAAGACCGAGGAGGATCACTGTTGACACCCAATTTTGACCCTCCCCAATAATGATTAATTTTCGACCTTCTTAGATTTCAAACGATTTAGAATATTAGTTTTATAAGATTTCAAAAATAATGGTTTGCAAGTTATTTCAAGTAGTTTTGTCACTTATTTTATAACTTTAAATAATATATATGTTTTAAATAATTATATATATAATTAGTATATTTTATGAATATTTGAAAACCGTCTAAAAAGATTTTAGTTTTAGTTAAAATTTCGTCAATTAATTTGGTTTAAGTAGTAAGTTTATAATCCATCCGTCCCATTTTATGTGGCACTTTCCGAATTTCAATATTCAAACAAGTCTAACTTTGACCGTAATTTTTTCATAGATATTTTAAACATTTTGAATTATCAATTATTGTGACTTATAGTACTTTTTATGTAGTTTACAAATATATAAATTTTATTTTAAAAAAAAAGAAGATTTCATGCGCAAATTCCCGGTCAAACATAAATTATTTGATTCTCGAAAAATGAAAAGTACCACATAAATTGGCACAGAGGGAGTATTTTTTAATTAATTAGTTCATAATTAAGTTAATTATTTTATGTCGTTAAAATTAAGAAGCTCATTAATTAATTAACATTAATTTGTCTTACTTAGGTTTTAGCCGAATTTGTTAATTTAACTCAATTTGGTTATTCCTTAAACTCCGAAATCTAACCAATCTAATTTTATCCCTAACCCACTTAAAGGACCAAATTTGGGCCTTTTTTATTTCCAGCAGCCCATCTCTTCAAACCCCTTAGGCCCAATTCCCTTTTGTTCTCCAATAGCCGACCCAATTCCGCCTCAACCCGGCTCAATCCTATTCTAAAGAGACTCGGCAACGTTAATAATTCTAGAACATTAATATCGCAACAACAACTCACGATCTACACGGCGTCTGTATCAACAGCTTCCAGATGACATCGTTTTCCAGCAAAACAACAATAGCGACAATCTCACGGCGTTCTCTCCAACGTTCGCCTATACACAACGATTCAAGGAAGCTACACGGGTCAACACAGTGAGTAGTACACTGTGAACTCGTTGTCTTCTTCCTTACGTCCTTCTCAGTCGCAACAGAAAAGAGTAGCAAAAGCAACACGCGGGATCGTCCTTGTGCCTTGGGATTTAGCCGCATGGGACATCGAGTATATTGGGATCGATCGAATCTGTCTGTCTCCCCTTTCCTCTTTCGGAATAAGTTGAATTCTCAGAGAAAAAGGTGTGTTCCCTAAAATGGTGAAAGGTTTTTGAGTTTGAATTTCGAAATGGGTCCATTTCCTATGGGATCTCCTCTGTTTCCCCCAATTTCGAACCCTAGGAGTTTCCTATAAATACCCTCTTCCCCATTCATTGTGGGGTTGGTAATACTTCACTGGTAGAAGGATAGAGAGAATCATAGGTTAAAAAGAGAAAGAGATTTTAAGTTTGCAAACAGAGAGTCGATATTTGAACAAAAATATTCTGAAATAGCTTCAAAAATATTTGAGTTTTCTTCTAGTTTCGTTTCTCCTTTCTCGCCTCATCGAAGTTCACCTGAGTTCTTGGAATCTTATTGTGGTCGTGGAAAGCTCTGTTCAGCTCGCTCGGTCCCCGTTTGCTGCCCCAGAAAAGGTGAGCTCCTTTTAATTTTAATTCATTTGATCGATGCTTTGTTTCTTGAGAACTGAAGTGGCCTGTTGATATTTCGTCTTCTTTCTCTTTGTTCTGTCCTCTATCGCTTATTGCCGATAGCCTGATGAAAGCATGCTTTGTTTCGAATGGGGTATTTTAGCTAATTAATATATCAAGCGTGTCCTTCGTGTGAGTTACTCATCTTCAAACATCTATGGAGACTGAGTAGAACATGAGTTTGTTGATTTTGTTTTTTTTTAAGAGGTTCAAGTGTTGTTGGTTGTGTTTGCTCATGAAGTATTTCGAATATTGTCATGTCGTAATCTCTCAGAGCTGTTTATTCGAGAATATGATCTAAGTATATGTGTATGGATAACAAACATGAATGTCGAAACTGTTTTCTCGCGAAAATTGTTATTCTTCTCAGTTTTTTTAGTTTTCACGGCATAAGTTTGTTTAGTTTTCAAATCATTTTACTTATCTTAGTCTATTTTCGTTTGTCATGAATTTGCATTTTTTGCTTCACATTTGACATCTTATTCTTCATTCTCTTATCTTAAGTTGGATAAATGAACTAAGAAGCCAAACATTTGGAGCTCATGTGTTGCATTTTCTACTTGTTTTAAATGATTTCATGGGTATTCTAAGTTTGGTTTCTATCATGAATATGTCACTAAATCAGTTAGCTTTTGCTCACATGTTGCTCTATCTATTTGAAACTCGGTTCTTCTTGTCCTCTTTAAATGTGCTCATTAAGGTGTTGCTTTGTTCGTGATGCATCGTTTTGTCTATTTTTGTATACATTCGCCAAGCTGGTCTGCTTTCTCTTCGCTTCCCCTCCTAACTGATGTCAATAGAGTCTCATTTTTAGAAAATCATGGTTCGCACTCCAAATTATTTTGTGTTTAACAGTATACTCTCTTTAAGAATAGCTAGAGTCAATAAGAACTTTTCTATTTCTAAAGCTATCTAGAAGGATCCTATTCTTTACATGAAATGTATTTATGTGGTTGTTCATGATCAGTTTTGATACATATTTTGGAGGTTTTTGTTAAAATCCTAAAATTTACGATGTTTTCTCTCTTAAATCGATTAAGTTTACCATTTTTTTTTCTCTATTATAAACTAGTATCTTATTTTTATTTCCCCCCAACCCCGGTTGCTGCTTGTTTCTCCTTAGATTTCTTGTCGTTTCTCCCTCCATTTGAGTATGTGGTTTTAATCTGATGAATCTTTGGTAATATGATGTAGCATTGTTTGCTCTTCATCTTAGCTAAGTTACTACTGTGCCTTGTTTTGATTGTTTTAATTTGAATGAATAATCATTTCAATACTGGTAGTGGTTCACTCTTTGACTTTCTTACATAATTTTGTTATCTTAGGAATGAGGTAGTAAATGGGTTTCCTATGGCAGTGGCATTTGGTTATAGACTCCTAATATTAAGCGACATAACCTCCCTTGGATTTTAGCCATTAATTTACCATTATTTCCTAATATGATGACTACTACTTCCTCTAATGTTCTTGTTGCCTCATGCCTCCCTTTGCTTTGAAATCTGACTTTATTAAATCTAAGTTTACATGACTTCCATTGCCTTCAAGTGTTATATTACAATTCTTATTGGCTACTGTTAAATGAGCTCCATGTAAAATCAAGTTTAGATCAATCAAATTCCGTGTGGTCATTTTTGTTTGCGTTATCATTGTGAGTAGGTACTAACTCTTATTTATGTGTTCTTTTCATGTGAAATCTCCTCCGAATCCTCATGGATTATATCCCTTCTCTTTGCATTTTCCTATTAAGGCCCAATACCCTTGTTCATCGAGTCAGCCGGCAAGAAATTGAAATACAGGTTGAAAATTGACAAATACAGGCTGGAAATTAAATTTTCATGTTCCAGAAATTCGAGAACAAGCTGAAATACAGCTTGTATACAACAGTATATGCCTAATATACGAAGAATATACAGGGAGTGGGCCAAAAATCTATAGAATTTCAGCAGCAAATCTTTGATGAAAATAGGACCAAAAGCATTAATAATTTTCAACAAGTCGGGTAGTGCAAGTCAGGCCAAAGCCCAGTGAGAAATCAGAAAAGAAAAAAAAAGAGAAATTGAAGTGTGAGTAAATGGGCCAAAACCCATCATTTTGGCAACTTTAAACTTAGGGCAAGTTCAAGATTTGGAAATTTGGGCCAAAGGCCCAAATTTGATATTTCCTTCCTTTGCTCTTTGTTTGTTATTGACTAACACTTTGGTTTAACTTAATTAATTTCCCGAAGATAGTCGTTTCTCTTTATATTCAAAAGTTAAAATATTTATTTTTCTTATACATATATTTTATTTATTACTCAGCTCTATTTTAACTTTTGTCTTGTCAACACTTAAGTTACTTCCCTTTTGAATGATTCCCTTTAGTTTATTTCCCCTCAAAAATAATTAATTAGAAAAAATAATAGTAAATAAATAAATGAGTTCTTTTACTTAGTTGAAATTTCAAAATTTAGTCAAAGTCATTTTTAGTCAAATCGCCGGTCAACCGCAAGTTAGCGGACATTCCGAGGGCCTAATACCTTCTCGGAACATTGAACTTCAAACCCTTTTATTTTTAATTGATTTTATCTTTTTAAGTCTTTTGAAAACCTTGAGTTTTTTCTTGAATTTTTACTAAAAGAGTTAAGTAGCGACTCTGTTCTTTTGGAAATTAGATTTCTCCTAAATCATAAGTTTAATCAATTTTTCAAAAACAAGTCATTTTTTCTGTTTTTTTTTTTTTTTGAGTAAAACAGAAATGATGACTCCGCTGGGGATTAGTTAAGTTTTAACCATAGATTTGACTATTTGATTAATTGTTATTAACTGCTGAATTGTTTATTTGTGCTTAATGTGTTTAAACTACTATAATTGTCATTGCATTTCATGGAATTTTCTGTTATATGTATAGTATATTAAAAGGATGGTTTTGCGGAACCGCAACTGGACTTTTCTATACTCAACCTTTTTTCGGAATGATCGGCAATTTATTGGTTCGTCATGCATCCAATGGTTCTCGTGAGTACCAGCCTAAGTTGTCCACTTGAGTTCTCGATCTTTCAAAAGCCACTCTTAGTCAACTAGCGTAGAGTGAAACCAAATCCCGATATCTAGCTCATTTTGAACTAAATCGACCCAACACTCAAGGCTTATTGGGCCCATTAGAAGCCCACCTTGTGTTTATTTGCCCCATTTGCCAATAAAAAGACAATCATGCTTATGTGTTTAATTGAAGGATGTATATGTATTTTAAAACAAATCAATTATCTATGGGGGTGGGGGATAACTTACCTTTGTCTGTTTTTCTTGTAGGATGAATCCAGCACATAAGCATCTGAGAACCCAAATGGTGACCATACCTGATCCTTACCTCCAAATTTGGTGGAAGTTCATGAACAATGGAGACAAGAAAAAGGTTTAAAGACACATACACCATCTCCCGTCTCTAATGGAAATGGTGGCTTGGCCCGATTTAATTGGAACAATGGTAAAGTTTTGGAACAGCGACAATATGGTATTTCGGTTTGGAGAAGTGGAAATGATGCCGACTATTGAAAAAGTCCTTGTAAGTTATGAGAGTGTCGACATGTGCAATAAGAGGAAGCATCAACCTGATACAAATCTTCTTTTCCCCAAAACATGGGATTTTGTCGAAATTAAAGAAAACTTGTCACTCGTCAAAGCCGAATGGATGGACAAGCTTCCCGGGCCAATCATTCCGCTTAGAAATCTCTATTATCGATTTGGACATGCAAGAGCTTACGAGAAATTTAAAGAAGAGTTTGTCTCAAAAGAAAAATAGAAGGAGACACGTCATTTTGCCTTTGCAATATGCCTACTTGGGACGATGGTATTTCCCTAAGGACCAAATTACACTATCCATCCAAGTGTAGTAATGGTCACTCATGCAATCTTTTATGGAGTGGGCTACAGGTCGGCAATCAAGTACTACACTTTGGCACCCATGATTTTGGCCGACATTTATAGGTCTTTGGACAAGTGTCAAAGCGGAGAACGTTTCTTTCAGGGATGCAACCTGATACTTCAATGATGGATGATGAGACACTTGATCAAAGACCATAATCCAGAAGAGCCAAATCCGTTAAGACAACCAGATGAACTTGCAAGTCACGATTGGTGGATGTACCATAATCATTGCAACAAAACTGGAGGTCTAAAATTCAGGTAACCAAGACTTCAAGGGGTAAGAGAATAAAATGTGCAGTGGTCGATAGAAAGTCTGGTGGTGACAAAGCAAATGGTGATTCGAGAGGAAAAGGTCCCTTACTTGATATTTGCCGGATTAAGAAGGACTAGACCATATGCTCCCGATCGAGTCCTTAGACAACTAGGATGGAAATAGGAGATTCCCCAAACCATGGACATGAGGAAATTTGCAACCAAACATGAAAGTGGACGAATCTCTTATGTTGAAGACATACGTAGAACATGGAAAACTCGAAGGGTATTGGGTTAGCCAATACCAAACAGGTTCCGTCCTAAATGTTATAAGGATTACAAGGAATGGTTAAAGAAGAGCCTCGCCGGACCTATCGAGCCTAGTCCAAACATTCACCATATTATTGCAGATGTTGGGGCCAAGCATCAAATTCGACTCCAAGAGAAGTATGACAAGAATGAGTTGGATCGTCAACACCGACTTTCAGAAGACGCCGAAGTCATAGCTCAATTGAAGCACGAGCTTCAAAGAGCCAGGCAATGCATGTCAGAACTAGATGATAGCATGGAACAACATATTCAGTCGGTCAAGAGGTTTAGACATCAAAAAGGGGCTCAATTGGCAAGAGATCACCTATGGGCGAACAAGTATGCCATGTAGGAAGAGGTCAACATTGCCAAGAGGACCAGACTTGGTGAAGGATCAGGACGGGCCTGAAGTTTGTTATCATCCCCTACGTGGGATAGCTTTATTTGTACTTTGTTTTGTAATTTACTTTCCGAACTATTTTCCCTGATTTTATGTTTGTTAAACATTGCTGAATGATATTAATGAAATGTTTTGGGGATAATGAATTGGCTTAAAAAGACATATACATCCTTCAATTCGCTAGGCCTAGCCTTGGCACAAAGGGTCACATGCATGTTTCGGACACGATATTTGTCTATTTACTTGTGTGCATTAACTGTTTATGTGATACATTGTTTTGAATGAGGACATTTCTAATTCACCCTTTTTCAAAAAATTTCTGAAAAATCTCTACAATACCGAATACAAGTCACTACCCCAAAATGTCCGACCAAAATTTCATGAGTCTTGAGTTTCTCAGCCAAAAATAAAATCATACTTCCAAACCTTAAGACATTACTCTATCCACTCAGGAAAGGTTAATTTGCTACTAAGATGGAGAAAGGCAAGAATGTCGAGGTGAAGACAACTGAGGAGGATTTAAGGATGAAACAATGTCGATTCAAATAGGAGATTTGAGAAATGGGAGAAAGAATAATAGAAATAAATTTAGCCACCGCAGTTGTACAAGCCAAAAGTGCAGCATTAGACATGGAGCTGGAAGCAAAGATGGTGAGGTTAGATATCATGAATGAAGAGACATCTACTATGCGGAAGGAAGACGATGTCTTCAAAGATAGTATAGCCCTGAGGCTTCAGAGGCTACGCGAAGAATACCCTCTCCTGGATAACGCAGTCCTTGTCCCCGAAGACACTGAATCAGAAGTTGTTGAAGAAGAACCTGATGAGGAAATTGTCTATAGGCCTCCTTTCCAGGACGGTGGAAAGAAGGGAATGAGAAAATCATCCTCGAGGCATATCTGCAGAAATATAGTGTGGGAGCAAAAGTCGTCCCATTTTCTCTCATTTACGAGCGTCTTCAGGCTGAACGCATCTTGAAACCCCTTAAAGGAACCACTTCTGAGGTTGAATCGAAGGACGTACATAAGACGTCTGCGTACCATCCGAACTGAAAGGGGCACACAATAGAAGAATGCATGGATCTTAAGGCCATGATCTGCAACCTTATTAAGTTTGGGAGAATCCCCTATATGTGGGGTGATAACACTCTCCTTACCTGTGACTAATCAGAGCCCAACATACCGGTCACAGAGCATGCTATGTTCTACTATCACTCCTTCACACCTTTCAAGAGAACGATGTTGCATATCTATATGCAGTTGGTTCGAAGGGGGATCTTTTCCCCTATCAAAAGGGATGATGAAACATTCGATCCCGTTGGAATTGAAATTTGGAAACCTTGCCCTTATCATGACGCCATAGATCACAACATTAGAAGGTGCCTTGGGTTTCGCTATGATTTGGAGTCCCTAATCAATAAGGGAAGGATCCAAGTTGAGTTTACCCCTCGTGATTAATGCAGCAATCAGAAGAAGAAGCTTTGATGATGGCACCATCTATCTTTTAGAAGCTTTATTGTATGTTTTTTTTTACTTTCCTTGTAATCTTCAAGAAATGAATGAATGAAAATGAGAATTTTCTTTTGTATTCGACCTACGTAGGGCCTGAATTCTCCTTGCGAGATACGTAAGTAGCCTTTCAAGGCCCGACCCCTATTTTTATAAAATTTTCTTTTCCCCCCTTTCATTCTACAAGGAAATGTTGAATTTACAACAACAGATGCCGAGAGATGCAGCAAGAAGACCTTATTTCAACACAATTTAACCTTTCTGAGTCACTAACCTCAAAATAAAACGAGCAAATTCTTGCTTGTTCAAAAAATCGGTCCCCTTTATTCGTGGGCTAACATGTTCTCAAACAAAGCAACTCTTATGTGTTTATATGCCCTCTATGTGATATTTTGCATTATTTGTCCTGAATCAAAACTAACAGATCTGCCTTTGAGTTGTTTTCTTCTACAGGTAATTAGAACGGATTTGTGTTGATAAGCTGGCTGAACACCCTTATTTTACAATGTCAAAAGCTCCCAAAGATTCCTTCCCCGGTCAGAACTCTCGGAAGGGCAAGTCAATAATGAGCGATAACATTGAGGATACTGGCTTAATAGATAATGTCGTGGCTCAGCCCGTCATTGCTGATCAGAACGAACTAATTATGCAGTTGATGCAACAAATCACCGAAATGAGGGTCAAAATGCAGAGAAGGAAAGATCTTCCTAATTCGATTTTTACTTTCAATGCTTCAACTGACGGAAGGCCTCCACTTCACTTTCCTCCTTCAAGTGCGGAACAGGCTCAAAACCCACCCTCCAGTCCTAGTCAAAACCCCTCAATCATTGACCTAACCACCCAAAATCTCCATTATGCCTCCACCACTTACCAGACACCACCCCCTCCTCAAAATACCAACCTCTCAGTGCCACTTCCTCCCCAAAATGCCAACCCCCAAATTGGTCCACTCGCGCACTTCCCTCCACCACCAAAATAAGCATACCAGCCCCTAGGTTTTCCCTCAAAACTATCAAGCCCCTCAAAATGCCCATAGTCCCTCCATTGCTCCACCTCTACCTCAAAAATCCACTTTCCAAATCCCAGTCCACAATGAGCCGTACACCAATTATTCTAAGCTCGACCACTATAAGGAACGAGAAAGAAAGTGGAGGTTAAATGAAGAGGTCACTAAACTGGATATGAAGGAAGAGATCCGAAAGGCCATGAAAGAGTTGTATTGCATTCCTAAGGTCGCCGAGTTGAGTTATGAGGATTTATGCATTCATCCGAATATGGACCTCCCGGAAGGGTTCAAGGTGCCAAAATTTGACGTTTTCGAAGGAACAGGGAACCCCTTAGCGCACCTGAAGGCCTACTATGACTAGCTCGTGGGAGTTGGAAGAGATGAAGCTTTATTAATGCGGTTTTTTAGCCGAAGTCTGAGTGGAGAGGCTCTGGAATGGTTTACATCTCATGAAACAAGACAGTGGCCTAGCTGGAATGCCCTGGCTAAGGACTTTATCGAACAATTCACCTACAATGTAGAGATCGTTCCTGATTGTTATTCTTTAGAAAAAATGAAGCAGAAATCAAATGAAAGTTACAGAGAATTTGCATACAGATGGAGAAAGGAGGCAACTAGAGTTTGGCCTCCTATGTCTGAGAAGGAAATTGTCGAAGTATTTATGCTGGTTCAAGAGCCCGAATATTATGACAGAATTATGTTGCTCGTTCAAGCAAAGTTTGCTGAAATAGTCAAAGTATGTGAGACTATCGAAGACGGATTAAGAACCGGGAAGATTGCCCGTGTTGCTGCCTCACCCGGATCCTCGGGTTTGTTGAAAAAGAAAAGAGAAGATGTGTCTTCTATCTCTTATGAGGTAAAGAAGACCCCAAGGAAATCCTCATCATACCAAGGTCATTCTAGACCTTCATAGAGTTCGTACCCGGCTTATTATGCACAGGTTGATTACCAAAATACCCATCCCACCAGTTATCAAAATACCCCTCCTCTTAGTTATCAAAATACTCCCCCTCCTAGCTACCAAACTCCCCCTCATATCTACCAAACTCCCCCTCCAGTTTACTAGACTCCATCTCATCACTACCGAAACGCCGCCCCCAACTATGCCAACGTTCAGACAAATTACCAAATGCCTCCCCCAGTGTACCAAACCCTAGCTCCACTTTACCAAAATAACCCCTCGAACTACCAAACTCCACAGCCAAATTACCAAACTAACTCATATCTAAGATATCAAGCCCCCCGTCCAAATGCTCCAAATTATCGTCAAATGCCTCCTCCTCAACAAGGCAATTATGATCCCCCCATGTTCTAGATTTGAGAAAAAGCCCGCTAGAATTTTCAATCCACTCATTAAAAGCCGAACAAAGCTGTTCGATCGAAATAATACTTTCCGCATTATTTCTCAGTTGACATTAATGATCCTAATGTCATGGATTCTTTGACTCTTAACGTAAAAACCAAAAATCTGAATAGCAAGGCTAATACTCGTGAAATAGCTATTATTTATCGAGTCTATTACAGGCTTATGAAAACCACTATTGCTCATAAAGCTCGTATTAAGAGTCTGAAAGGTGAGACTACGCTTATGAAAGCCAACCATGATCATAGTACCAGATTCGTCCCTCATCTTCTCAAATGAAATGATTTACTTTCCAATAATGATTGGCGTTTTGAAGCCATAACTCGACCTTTGGCGTCTCATTCTGAAAGATTTCAGATTGAAAGAGTCGTTCAGTTTCCAGACGGATCAATCGAACTCAAATTTCTTGACAATAATGTTAGGAGATCTTTCTCGAATCGAAGGTCATCCTAGTCTAGTCCGTATCCCTCAAGACTCGTTCATAGGCCACCTTCTTCTTTGAAAACCCCGAAGGAAGTAGAGGAAGTTAATGAAACTATTTCTATTGCTGTGAACTCAGTTGACAACAACCAAGGTAAGGTTACAGGTGTTCACTTTCCAGGAGATATCCCCAAGGTCTTCTATCAAGATCCACCTACCAGTCCCACTGCAAGTGAGATGGAGCCACCCCAAGTAGAAAAACCAGGTTGGCTTGGAATGCTTAAGAAAGGAAAAGTCTTCAATCCTGATCCAGACATCCTTCACAAGATGTGGACTCATCCGGATAATCAGACAAAGAGAAAATGGTATGTTACTACTTATACTCTTAAAGAAAGAGAATCCTTTAGAGATTCTTGGATGAATGATATTGGAAGAATAGATTGTGAAATCAAATTCTTCAAATGGTTTGAGATGACAGGTAAGATTGAAAATCAGACCGAGTCACTGTAGGTTATCATTAATAAATGGTATACTACTTCCAATAAGATTGTTGAATCTATTACTCCTCCTCTAGAAGGAATTAACATCCTTGTTGCAGGAACAATAATGAAAGCTTTTCCTTTCAAAGAGAAAAGTGATAAGGCAAGCTCTTTGCTGACCTCTGCTTATATTAACCGAGTAGTAGAACAAAACAACTACTCAAACAAAATTCTTCATGTCATATCTAGACAAATAGAAGATACTAAACCTACTCTTAGTAGAATACCAACACCGACTTCAACTTCATCCAATCATAACATTGAACCTAACCCAGGATTCAAACTCCCTGAATTTTCCAAAGAGAAATTCCCCAAACTCTCCGACACTTCGAAGTAACTGGAGATATAGTTGACAGGATTAATCAACAACTTACCAACTTTTATGCTTCCAAAAAGATGGAAAAACCCCTAAAAAGGTTTCTACCCTTCAGGAGAAATATGTTTCAATAACTCAGGATAAAGACATCCTTCTTCAAAGTTATCCAATGATCGTTTCCATAACCGGAAAAACTATCATAGCCTCCCCTCTTTCCCAGACATAAAATATGAGGAAAATGCATTCTTGTCCACTTCCTCTTATGAAGGAATGGACACCACTGAATGGAACATTGATGGTCTTACAGAGCATCAGATTTATAACAAACTCCATGAAATGGGAGTTGCCATCACAACTTATAAGATGCATGGTTTGGCAAATAGAGAAGCTGCTACTATGATTGTTGCAGGTTTCACCGGTATGATAAAACATTGGTGGGATAACTACTGCAATGATGAGACTAAGCATCTCATCATTAATACTTCTGCGACGAAAATAGTTGTTAAAATTGAAGGAAGCACTCAGTCTACTTCTCAAGTCACTAGAGAAGATGTTTGTGCTACACTTCTTTATCACATTGCTAAGCATTTCATTGGAAAGCCAAAACTCTTCCAGGATAGGAGTCTTCAGATCCTGAATAATCTCAGTTGTCCAAATCTAGAATGTTTTATCCACTACAAGCATGCCTTCCTCAGCAAAGTCATGATTCGTCCAGATTGCAATTTGGATTTTTGGAAAGAACGCTTCATCAGCGGACTACCTTCACTATTTGCTGACAAAGTAAGGACAAAAATTCAGGATAGCAATGACAGTCATATTCCTTATAGCAATTTTCCTTATGGTGATTTGGTAAGCACCATCAATATTGTAAGGCTTGAACTCTGCACAGACATTAAGCTGAAGCATTAACTTAAGAAAAAATAGTCTTCTTCTAGAAGAGAACTTGGAAGTTTTTGTCGAGACTTTGGCTTTATCACTCCACCTGATAAAGTTAAAAAGGACAAAAAAGAAAAGAAACACCATTGAAAGAAATCTCGAAGAGGAGATGATTCTACCAGGCCTAGGATAAAGAAATCCAGAGATGCTAAAACGGATATTTGTTGGACATGTGGTAAGACTGGCCACAAATCCAATGAGAGTAGATCAAAAACCAAGAAAAAAAAGATCAATCTTCTTAACATTGATGAAGAAACCAAAGGTAAGCTCCTTGCTATTCTTGATGAACCCTTTTCTAAATCTTGAGGTACATCTGAGGAATACAGCGATGATGAGACATAAATCTTGATTATGAATTAGACGGAAGTCAACTAGGAAAAGATTGCACCTGTACTAAAACTTTTTGTACTTGCGATAGTACTCAAACTATCAGAGTCCTTTCAGATCATTCGAAATAAGCTCTTTTTGATGTTATTCAACATATAGCTGATGATGAGGCTAGGAATCGTTTCCTCCTAGAACTTAAAAATATCATTCTCAACACAGACAAACCAATATCTCGTCCAGTTGTTGAACCATTTAGCATGAAACAAATCATGAATCGCTCAGATAGCCAGTCTGAACCTTCTATCTCAGACATTCTCCATAGGGTATCAAGTCTCAAAGAAGAGATTAGAGATATCAAATCTTGACTAGGAAAAGTCAAAATGGATGTCCTTATAGACCAAGTCCTCAAGAAGACCACTCTATATGAACCAGATTCAGAACATGAATCTACGCAAGATAACGAAGTTGTCTCGATCAACAATGATCATTTGGTTGAACCTATAGTCACCAATACCGGTAATAATCCTTCTGTTTCGATAGCTCCATGAGTCACAGTAATATCTTCAATTAGACCTCAGAGTCATCATATTCCTATTAGGATTGATGTTAATAAACATTTTGCGATCACAAATAGTTCCTACGAAGTATTTGCAAAAAAGTACTTCAAAATTATACTCTACTATAGGAGAACCCTTGAAAATAAATTATAAGCTTTCTAAAGCTCATATTTGCAACAATGGCATTTGTTTAACAAATGACTTTGTGATTACTGAAGATATCATTCTTGGAATACCTTTTACCACTCAGATAAAATCATATTTTACTGATTTAAACGGTACTAATACTTCTATACTTGGAAAAGATTTACATTTTCCTTTTGTTAAAAATCTTTCACAAGATGAAAGTAATTTCATCAGGGAAAATACTGTTTTCCGTATTAATAACCTTTCACAACATATCATCTTTTTAAAGGATGAAATTCATGTGAAGAAAATCGAACAGATTTTAAAAACCCCGGAGATGGTTACTAAGATAGCCAATCTTCAAAACAAATTTGAACAAGAAATGTGTTCCGATTTTCCTAATGCTTTTTGGGAACGTAAAAAACATATTGTTGATTTACCATACATTGAAGGATTCAATGAACATGCTATTACCACTAAGGCAAGGCCCATTCAGATGAATCACGAGATGATGGAATTTTGTAAGAAAGAGATTGACACTCTTTTAAAAAATAAGATTATCAAGGTTTCTAAATCCCCTTAGAGTTGTTCTACTTTCTACGTTAATAAAAATGCTGAGAAAGAAAGAGGAGCACCAAGACTGGTAATCAACTACAAACCTTTAAACTCCGTTTTAAAATGGATCAGGTACCCAATACCAAACAAAAGAGACCTTTTGAAAGGGACTTTCAAAGCCAATGTTTATAGCAAGTTTGATATGAAATCAGGTTTTTAGCAAATTTAGATTTCAGAGAAAGATAAATATAAAACTGCTTTCAACGTCCCTTTTGGGCTCAAGAACGCCCCTTTAGAATTTCAAAATATCATGAATTCCATATTTAATGATTATTCTTATATGTAAATTGTCTACATAGATGATGTGCTGATCTTCTCTGAGAACATTGATTCTCATTTCAAACACCTTAATACTTTCTTCAAGATTGTTAAGAATAATGGGTTAGTTGTCAGTGTCAAGAAAATGGTACTCTTTCAAACTACCATCAGGTTTTTGGGTCATGAATTTTATCAGGGTTCTTATAAACCTATTTGCAGGGCCATTGAGTTCTCATCCAAATTTCAAGATGAGATTCTTGATAAAACCCAACTGCAACGGTTCTTAGGAAGCCTGAATTATGTAGCTGATTTTATTCCAAAAGTAAGACATGTTTCTGAGCCTTTATATAAAATACTTAGAAAAAACCCAATTCCTTCGAGTTCTGAACAACCCCAGGCCGCCATTCGTGTCAAGTCTTTAGTCTAAAATATTCCATGTCTAGGAATCCCCAAACCTAATGCATACATGATTGTTGAAACTGATGCTTCAGATGCAGGTTACGGAGGAATCCTTAAACAAAAGATAGATCTTGAATTTATAGAGCAACTTGTACATTTTACATTCGAAATCTGGAATTTCGCACAAAAAAAATTATTCTATTGTTAAAAAAGAAGTTTTGTCTATTGTGCTATGTATCACTAAATTTCAAGATGATCTTTTTAACAAAGAATTTCTACTTAGGGTAGATTATAAATCTGCTAAAGAAATTTTACAAAAAGATGTAAAGAATCTTGTTTCAAAACAAATCTTTGCTAGATGGCAAGCTCTACTATCTAGCTTTGATTTTGAAATAAATTTTATTAGAGGAGAAAATAATTCTCTCCCAGATTTCTTGACAAGAGAATTTTTACAGGGAAACAATGAGGCCCAGCTTGAGTCCCCTGAAACCTGAAACATCCCAGAAGAACCAACAAATAGCTAGACCATTTGATATTCCAACCACAAGATTATTTCATCTCAGACCAACTGTTCCTCAAAGGGCAAATATTATTATTGACAAAGAGTTCCAGAACAGATACACTGCTTTGGCTGATTACCCAAAGTTGGAGGTAAAAACTCCTACCAAATTAATCAGTTAAAAGATTGATCAAGTATCAACAACCTCTTCGGTCCAAACCAAAGAGAGCTACGCAATGAAGGCCCAGAGACCTTTGCACAGGCGGTAAAACCGCTAACAGGAAAGAAGCCTGATACAACTCCAACAAAAGAAGAATTTGAATTCTTAACAAACAAGCTTTGCCAATCATGGCCATTGACAAACAATACGAGGGAGCTCCTATTGCCAGTCTAACCAAGCTAGTTTATCTAAACAACAATTTTGTGGATACAGATAATCCACTTAAAACACAAAGGTATTTTGAAGCTATTCTAGTAGACACAGAGTCTTTTATTATTGAGCACACCATGAGTGACAAGGATCCGAAATATATCAGCTATTCTAGATTCACAATCAAGAGGGTTTTGTCTCTATCAGAATGGTACGCAGATCACCTCCTTACCCCTATTGCACTATCAATGCCTCATAAGCCTCAAACTTATAATTGGCATGATTATAAAAATGCATGGTTTAATTTTATGCACATCAGACCAGGTCATACTTGATTCATCAAATACTTTCCAAACATGGCCAAAACAATAATTCCCAGGTGGTTCTACGAATGGTGGAACTATTTTGGGGGAAATAAGAATATCCTCCCTCAACAGTTTCTCAGTAGATTTGAAGAGTTTCAAATCAAAGAAGAAATTTCCACACTACCAGAGCATATTAAAATCTGCAAATATTTTATAAAGAAAAGAATTTCTTATATATTATCATGGAATTTTGCAAAGATAGATTTAGACAGGATTAAGTATCTCTCCAAAGAGATCAAAATTCAAGGATGGGTTCCCAAAGTGGTATCCAAATCACCAGTCAAGGTATTGCCCTGAGCGACCACAACATCACCACCAAAGAATGTAATAAAAGAGAGACTGAAAAAACTCTAAAAAAAATAGACGATGATAAGTCCAGCGAAGAAGACATTATGCTTCTCCTAGAAGAAGTCACATCTGAAAATGACAATGGAGACATACTAGACCCTAGTGGGATAGCTGCAGCTTACCTTGACTCCTATTAAGAACAGGAGAATGACCTTTTAGAAAAGTAGAGGTTCAAAGCACCGGAATTACTTTTCTCAAGAGGCAACTTACTGTTCCTAAAAGGAATCTTGAAAAGAAGTCTCTTATTGAAAGAAGACAAGTCACCTACCTTCTTTTAAAAAGAAGATTATTATCTCACCTACTTTCGGCTATTTTATAGTCGACAAGATCCTAGCCCTCCATTTGTATGCCTAATATATAAAGGCACCTGTTTTCCTCTATATCAGAGGACTTTCATTTATGTTTGAAGGCATAAAAAAATTGCACATTATTCTGAAAACCTCTCTTATAGTATTTCCCTTTTCTCTCTTGTAATATTTCCGTCTTTTGAAGTCATGTTTGGACTGTTTCAATAAACAAGTTTTTGTAAATATTCTTTACTCTTACTTTCCGCATTATTACTTAAAGATCCTTTATATGGTATTAGAGCCTATAAAGGATTTCACAACCTATTCTTCCCATATTATTTCATCTCAGGCCAACTGTTCCTTAAAGGGCAAATATTATTATTGACAAAGGGTTCCAGAACAGATACACTGCTTTGGCTTATTACCCAAAGTTGGAGGTACAAACTCCTACCAAATTAATCAGTCAGAAGATTCCTCAACACCTAGTATAGAAATAGCATATAGGAACATGATAGATACAATAATAAACATATACATACTAGCAGCATGTTGAAAATTATTAAAATACTACATTAAAATAATTTTTCCATGCCTTAGACAGTATATATACTTAGTTGCTCATACTAAGTACGTATAATGTCAACCCTGGCTCTGATACCATATGGAAAACAATCAATATACTTTAAACAATATAAATCTATCTTCTCAAGCAACTAAGATTGCTAAACTCGAAAATGATTTAAAAAACTGGAATATACCAGAGGAATCTTTTAAAAATATTTACCACTTAGGTAATTTCAGTTTAATTACTCGTCATAATATTAAGACCTGCGAGTCTACCATTGCTATCAATAATTCTTTAGAAATTATTCGCCTGCTTAAAAATAGCGATATTAATAGTTATAGAATTGATTTTAATTATTTGCATATTAGTTTGGTGCAAGTAGCTGTTGAGCCACTTTTTCGAAATGGCCTTGATATCCCTATTTGTGTCCTCCTTAGAGATGACCGCCTTTTGTTTTTTGATGATTCACCATTAGGAGTTTTGCAGAGTAATCTTGCTGATGGGCCAGTTTACTTTAATTGATATCCTAATTTCTCAGTTGACATTAATGATCCTAATGTCATGGATTCTTTGACTCTTAACATAAAAACCAAAAATCTGAATAGCAAGGCTAATACTCGTGAAATAGTTGTTATCTATCGAGTCTATTACAGGCTTATGAAAACCACTCTTGCTCCTAAAGCTCGTACTGAGAGTCTGAAAGGTGAGACTATGCTTATGGAAGCCAACCATGATCATAGTACTATCTTCGTCCCTCGTCTTCTCAAATGGAATGATATACTTTCCAGTAATGATTAGTGTTTTGAAGCCATAACTCGACCTTTTGCATCTCATTCTGAAAGATCTCATATTGAAAGAGTCGTTCAGTTTCCCGACGGATCAATCGAGCTCAAATTTCTTGACAATAATGTTAGGAGATCTTCCTCAAATCGAAGGTCATCCTGGTTTAGTCCATATCCCTCAAGACCTGTTCACAGGCCACCTTCTTCTTCAAAAACCCCGAAGGAAGCGGAGGAAGTTGATGAAACTATTTCTATTGCTGTGAACTTAGTTGACAACAGCAAATGTAAAGTTACAGGTGTTGACTTTTCAGGAGATATCCCCAAGGTCTTCTATCAAGATCCACCTACTAGTCCCACTGCAAGTGAGATGGAGCCACCCCAAGTAGAAAAACCAGGTTGGCTTGGAATGCTTAAGAAAGGAAAAGTCTTTAATCCTGATCCGGACATCCTTCACAAGATGTGGACTCATCCGGATAATCAGACAAAGAGAAAATGGTATGCTACTACCTATACTCTTAAAGAAATAGAATCCTTTAGAGATTCTTGGATGAATAATAAGGGGAAAATAGGTTGTGAAATCGAATTCTTCAAATGGTTCGAGATGACAGGTAAGATTGAAAATCAGACCGAGTCACTGCAGGTTATCATTAATAAATGGTATACTACTTCCAATAAGATTGTTGAATATATTACTCCTCCTCTCGACGGAATTAACATCCTTGTTGCAGGAACAGTAATCAAAGCTTCTCCTTTCGAAGAGAAAATTAATAAGGCAAGCTCTTTGCTGACCTTTGCTGATATTGACCGAGTAGTAGAACAAAACAACTACTCAAACCAAATTCTTCATGTCATATCTAGACAAATAGAAGATACTAAACCTACTCTTAGTAGAAGACCAACACCGGCTTCTACTTCATCCAATCATAACATTGAACCTAACCCAGGATTCAAACTCCCAAAATTTTCCAAAGAGAAATTCCCCAAACTCTCCGACACTTTCGAAGTAACTAGAGATATAGTTGACAGGATTAATCAACAACTTACCAACTTTTATGTTTCCAAAAAAGATGGAAAAACCCCTAAAAAGGTTTCTACCCTTCAGGAGAAATCTGTTCCAACCACTTAGGATAAAGACATCCTTCTTCAAAAGTTATCCAATGATTGTTTCCATAACTGGAAAAACTATCATAGCCGCCCCTCTTTCCCATACTTACAAAATGAGGAAAATGCATTCTTGTCCACTTCCTCTCTTGAAGGAAGGAGCATCACTGAATGGAACATTGATGGTCTTGCAGAGCATCAGATTTATAACAAACTCCATGAAATATGAGTTTCCATCATTGCTTATAAGATGAAAGGTTCGGTAGACAGAGAAGTTGCTACTATGATTGCTGCAGGTTTCACCGGTATGATAAAAAGAAGATTATTATCTCACCTACTTTCGGCTACTTTATAAAAGAAGTAGGACCCTCCATTATAGTCGGCAAGATCCTTGCCGTCCATTTGTATGCCGTAGATATAAAGGCATTTGTTCTCATACTCTATATCAGAGGACTTTCATTTATGTTTGAAGGCATCAGAAAATTACACATTATTCTGAAAACCTCTCTTATAGTATTTCCCCTTTCTCTCTTGTAATATTTTCATCTTTTGAAGTCATGTTTGGAGTGTTTCAATAAACAAGTTTTTGTAAGTATTCTTTACTCTTACTTTCCGCATTATTACTTAAAGATCCTTTAGATGGTATTAGTTGTAGCTGATTTCGTTCGCAACAATTTGATATGTAGGTTTGGTGTACCAGAATCCATCATTACTGATAATGGTGCAAATCTCAATAGTCATTTGATGAGAGAAATATGTGAACAATTCAAAATTACTTATCGAAACTCAACTGCTTATCGTCCCCAAATGAATGTAGCTGTAGAAGCCGCCAATAAGAACATCAAGAAGATTTTGAGGAAAATGATTGATAATAACCGAGATTGGCACGAGATGTTGCCATATGCTTTGTTGGGATACAGAACGACTGTTAGGAAATCAATTGGAGCAACTCCATACTTGTTAGTATATGGAACGGAAGTAGTTATACCTACCGAAGTTAAGATACCTTCATTGAAAATAATCCAAGAAGCTGAATTGAGTGATGTTGATTGGGTTCGCAAACAGATTGATCAGTTAACATTAATTGATGAGAAGAGAATGGTCGATGTTTTTCATGGTCAGCTTTATCAATAGAGAATGATTCGTACTTTCCACAAAAAGGTAAGAGCCAGGATATTCAAAATTGGCCAGTTGGTCCTTAAACGCATTTTCCCTCATCAGGATGAGTACAAAGGGAAATTTGTACCAAATTGGTAGGGACCCTACATGGTTCGCTAAGTGTTATCTGGAGGTTCCTTGGCCCTGTCAGAGATGGATGGCACTGAATGGCCAAAGTCAATCAGCTCAGATGTTGTCAAGAGATACTATGTGTGAGATTTTAGTTTATATTTGTGTCATTTCTTTGTAATCGCTCTATTTGCTTGTAATCACTTTGTTTAGAATTTTTATCCCTCTTGTAATGAACTACGTCAGACCTGAATTCTTATGAATGAGATACGTAGGTGGCCTATGTCGGCCTCGATCACCATTTTATCCCTTTTAATGTTTCCTTTTGTATTTGAACTACGTTCGACCTGAAATCTCAAGAATGAGATACGTAGGCGGCCTATGTCGGCCTCGGTCGGTTCCTTGTTTAATTTTTTCCTATTTCTGTTAACCCTAGAGCCAGGAGAACTACGTTTGACCTGATTCCTGTCTCAACGGGATACATAGGTATAACACCCTGACTTTTTGAAACGTCTAAATTGACTCGTATCTTCGTGAAAAGACCAAGAGGGTGGATAATAAATTAATAATGATGTTTTATGAGATATTTTAAGTGTTCAAGGGTTGTATCTCAAGTTTTGAAGTTAGCTAAGTGGCAAAATAAAAGTTGGCGAAAGTTACCATAAATTCCTTTTTAAAGATTTGTCTGAAATTTGGGTCAAATGTCTCAGAGGTTTTCTCCCAATATATAAAGAGTTATTGTTCCCAGGACCTATGAAGTCAAAGTTCAATGAGTCTAGTTTCCAACGCATCAACCCATTCTTTCATACGACTTTAGAATGGAGAGATATTCACGTTTTTGTAAGACTGCACAAGCAGGCAGGTAAGGTGGGTCCCCTAGGTCGGTGGAACTTTATATATATCATCTTCTTCGACTTTTCTTTAATTTTCCTTCATTTTTCTTAGGGAAGAACCAGAAAACTCAAAAAACCCACTTCTAGGATCAGCCAAGTTACAGATTTTCGTGCCTTAAGTCCTTGACAAAAGTTGTTCTACGCATTGAGCTCGTCAACATGGTATAATTTTTTTTATCGATTTCCTAGTATATCGTACTTTGGTGTGTGGACAACAGGGGTTTGTGCATATTTTAAAGTTTTGAGGTGTATTACGAACTTAAAATCAAGGTAAGACCCTTCTTTTATCGACTCTAGCTTTGATAAGTCGCAAATAGAAATTTGCGACGGAAATACATATCTTTTATCGGATTATCATGGTATATTCTATTATTTTGTGTTGATTATGGTCCTGCCTTGTTGTAGTATCGAGAGGGGTTGTGAGTAAAGTCGTTAGGCCACGTGAATTTAGCGAAAAAGGTATGTTAAGACTATTCCCTTCTTATGAAATGTTTTCTTAAAGCTTAGGAGCAATGTAATTAGGTTGTTATACTTGTTGTACTTGTAGCCATTATTGTTGATTGTTGGCTGCTTGGGTGGATATAATCCTCCCATGTCGGGATTCTTATTCAGTTAGTAGCGTCCCTATGTTGGACACTTGGACACGACTTGGAAGCTATCCACATAGGTTGCTTATAGCTAAATTGCTCACTTCTAGCCTATTGGATTGTTATTGTTGCCCTTGGGGCTATTGTGGTTAGCTGCAGGAATGTGATCTCTGCCTAGAAAGGCTATGTTCTGCCTACGGGGCTATATGGCTGCCTAGAAGGGCTATGAGTTTCCTACGGGGATATATTGGTGCCTAGAAGGGATATGAGTTGCCTACAAGGCTATATTGACGCCTAAGAAGGCTATGTGCTACCTATATGACCATGTTGTTGCCTAAGAGGGCTATGAATTATCTATAAGCTATGTTGATGCCTAAGAGAGCTATGTGTTGCCTACAGGGCTATATTAATGCCTAAGAGGGCTATGTGACTGCCTACAGGGCTAGGGGACGACTAATAGGGGTATATAGACAGATTGGCACCTTCTGGGCTTATGGGGGCCTAGGTAGGTGGTCTTGTGTGTTGTTTGTACCTGCCGAGCTTATGGGGGCTTGATTAGGTTGTTTTTTTTATTATTTTTGATAAGTTTAGATTTAGGGACAGGTCAGTACACTTATCTTATCCCTTATTTATTTATCGGATTACTCCAGTATATTAGGATACCTGCTCATAGTCTATTGTCTTTCATACTCTATACATTATTTCGTACTAATGCCCCATTGCCTGGGGCACTGCATTCATACATGCAGGTCCCTATAGACGATCCAATAGACCTCCTCAGCAGCAGGATTGACTTTTATCTAGTTGGCTAGCCCCTTTCCTCTGGAGCTGCCAGAGTTGGGAGGTTTGTTAGCTTTTGTTGTATATATTTTTATGGGTAGGCTGGTCCTTGTCCTGCCAATCTTTACTACTCTTAGAGGCTTGCAGACTAGTGTGTGGGGTATAATTACATTATGGCCATGCTATCCTAGTTTGTTAGTTTTTTTAAGCTTGATAGCTGCTTGATGTATTTTCTTGATATATACCTGCTTTCAGTTTCGGTATAGAGATAATGGTGGCCTCGACGGCCCAATCAGGACTTCTATGCTAATTGGTTATTTCTTTATATGAATTCTTGGGAGTAGCTTTTTTTTTATATATCTGTTGACAAGTGCCTTGTCGGCCGAGGGCTTAATTTTAAGCCGAGATATACTTGTTTGTTTTCTTGATTGCGTGTGGCTGCCATGCGCTAGTAGCAAATGGTTCAGTAGGATCAGCTCGGGCCTGAGTTCTGGCATTAGGAGCCAGTTTCACCCCTTGAGTTTGGGGACATGACAAACTTGGTATCAGAGCAACGTTGTATCCTAGGGAGTCTGCAAGCCGTATCTAGTAGAGTCTTGTTTATAAATGTGTTGTGAACCACATTCGATAAGCAAGAAGTTACCGAGCATGTTAGAATGACTATCCTTCTTTTGCTCACCTCGTGCTATAGAGCAGTGTCTTAAGGGTTGAGGTTTCTGGCTTATAATTGATATTTGTATGCAGATAGAGATGGCCGACACCAGGCAGACCACAGCTAGCCAGGGGCTAGATATAGTTGTAGGCGAGGGTACCGACAAGGTACCACAGATGGAGGTAGCCCATTGTGAGACCCAGAGGGAGATGTCTTCTCAGCCCCCTATAGATTCTCCACAGCTTCAGGAGCCTTCGAGGGCTACAGGACCCCCAGCTCTACCAACAGTACCACCTCCAGTTCCTCCTATTCCATCTGACCAAGATTTCAAAAGTGTAATATGTATGTTAGCACAGTTAGTAGATGCACAGCGCCAGCCAGTTGCGCCAGATATTGCCGGACCTTCTGAAGGGCCCAGAAGTTTGAGAGTTCGTGAATTTCTTACCTTGAATCCTCCACAGTTTACAGGGATAGATCGCAAAGAGGACCCTCAGCACTTTGTTGATCAGTTTCATAGGATCTTCAGAGTCATGCATGCCTCAGCGACTGAGTCAGTTAAGTTAGCAGCATTTCGATTGCGTGATGTTGCAGTATTGTGGTACGAAAGTTAGGAGAGATCTAGGGGAAAAAATACATCTCTACCCACTTGGTATAGCTTTATAGAAGCTTTCATAGATCACTATTTGCCTCGAGAGATTAGGGATGGCTGGGTGGCCCAGCTTCTGAACCTCCAATAAGGCAGCATGAGTGTCCGAGAGTACGGGCTGAGATTTGATTCATTGGCTAGATATACAACAGTATTTATTGCTACGATGCATGACAGGGTGCGTAGATTTGTGGGAGGGCTTAACTCAGACTATTTCGACGTTTGTTCTACCGCTGCACTAAATGATAATATGGATATCTCATGAATTCAGGCCTTTGCACAGGAAATAGAGGATTGCCGACATCTACAGTATATGAGTGAGAGGGTCGAGAGAGAGATAGAAGAGGGCTAGGCCCATTATGTCACAGGGTGATTTTCAGGGTGGTCCCAGACCTCGATATTCTATTAGGCCACCTTGACCTCCACCACAGTAGTTCCTGGGTAGTAGATTTAATCGTCAGGGATAGTTAGGCCCAGGTGAGGTTTCACGAACATCAGGCTCTCAGCAATAGAGGAGTTCAGGCCAGGCTAGGATAGCCCGCCGCGTTGTGCTACTTACGGTAGACTACATTTTGGGAGGTGCATGCAAGGTTCCACAGGTTGTTATTCTTGTGGACAGGAGGGGCATAGGTGGAGAAACTGCCCAACCATAGGTCACGGTGGTATAGGTCAATCGACCAGGTCAGTAGGTTCCTTCTCATCAGCACAGTCTACAGTGCGTGGACCCCAAACTCTAGCAGGTAGATGTAGAGGTGGAGGTAGAGAGGGAACATCTAGTTCTGGTAGTGGCCAGAACCATATATATTCACTAGCCGATCGACAAGACTCAGAGTCATCACCAGATGTTGTGACAGGTACATTGATTGTTTACACCCATTGTGTTTATGCTTCGATAGATCCTGGATCTACTATGTCTTATGTTACTCCATTTATCGCGGAGAAGTTATGTATAGTAGCAAAGTCATTAAATTGACCCTTTATTGTAGCTACACCAGTTGGTGAGTCTATTATTGCCAGGAAAGTCTATCGAGGTTGTATGGTAGAAATTATCGACTGTCAGACCTCTGTAGTCCCCGTAAAGTTAGAAATGGTCGATTTCGACATTATTATGGGTATGGACTGGTTAGCGTCTTGTTATGCTAATGTTGAGTGCCAGACAAAGATTGTTAGACTCCACTTTCCAGGAGAGGCAGTTTGGGAATGGAAAGGCGATACAGCAATGCCGAAAGGTAGTTTATTTCCTATCTTAAGGCAAGGAGGATGATTACTAAGGGTTGTATTTTTCATCTTATTCGCGTTCATGATATAGATGCAGAACCACCGACTCTACAGTCTATTCCGGTAGTTATTGAGTTTCTAGAATTTTCATACGAGCTCTCTAGTATTCCTCCAAAACAAGAAATTGATTTTGCTATTGATATGCTACCAGGTACACAACCCATATCTATCTCTCCTTATAGAATGGCTCCTGCTGAGCTAAAAGAGTTGAAGGATCAGCTGAAAGACTTTCTGGATAAAGGTTTTATCAGGCCAAGTGTTTCACCATGGGGTGCGCCAGTGTTATTCGAGAGAAAGAAAGATGGCTCACTAAGAATGTGTATCGATTACAGACAGCTCAATAAAGCGACTATAAAGAATAAGTATCCCCTTCCGAGGATCAATGCTTATTTGATCAGTTACAAGGTGCTGAGTGTTTCTCAAAGATTGATTTAAGATCAGGGTACCACCAGATACGAGTTCGGGAGAAAGACGTTCCAAAGACAGCTTTTAGAACCAGATATGGACACTTTGAGTTCTTGGTAATGTCTTTTGAATTAACTAATGCCCCAGCGGTGTTCATGGACCTGATGAATAGCATATTCAGGTCGTATCTAGATACCTTTGTGGTTGTAATTATTAATGATATTTTGGTCTATTCGCATTCAAAAGCTGAGCATGCAGATCACTTGCAAGCAATCCTTCAGGTTCTTCGAGAGCAGGAACTTTACGCAAAGTTCTCTAAGTGTGAGTTCTGGTTGAGCTCTGTGGCTTTCCTAGGCCATATCATATCAGATATGGTTGATACACAAAAGATTGAGGCCTAAGAGGGCTATGAGTTGTCTATAAGCTATGTTGATGCCTAAGAGATCTATGTGTTGCCTATGAGGCTATATTAATGCCTAAGAGGGCTATGTGACTGCCTACGGCGCTAGGGAACTATTGATAGGGGTATATAGACTGATTGGCATCTTCTGGGCTTATGGGGGCCTAGGTAGGTGGTCTTGTGTGCTGTTTGTACCTGCAGAGCTATAGGGTCTTGGTTAGGTTGTTGTTTTTATTATTTTTGATAAGTTTAGATTTAAGGGCAGGTCAGTACACTTATCTTATCCCTTATTTATTTATCGGATTACTCCAGTATATTAGGATACCTGCTCATAGTCTATTGCTTTCCATACTCCGTACATTATTTCGTACTGACGCCCCATTGCCTGGGGCACTGCATTCATACGTGCAGGTCCCGATAGACGACCCAGTAGACCTCCTCAGCAGTAGGATTGACTTTTATCTGGTTGGCTAGCCGCTTTCCTCCGGAGCTGCCAGAGTTGGGAGGTTAGTTAGCTTTTGTTGTATATATTTTTATGGGTAAGTTGGGGCCCTGTCCCGCCAATCTTTACTACTCTTAGAGGTTTGCAGTCTAGTGTGTGGGTTATAGTTGCGTTATGGCCATGCTGGAAAATGGAGAAGGAAAAAGTCGAGCAGATTTTGGCACGCAAGTCCGCGTCGCGGAATTTTTATCCAAGTGTACAAAATCTAATTTCGCGATCAAATATTTAAATATTTAAATGCAACTCCGTGTCACGGACTTGTTCCCAGACAGTGATTTCTTGATCTTTTCTCATGTATAGCTATCTAAAAACACTTCTAAACATCATGAGATCTTTCCTATCACAAATCACAATCCTTGAATCTATAAATTCAATTCAAGGAAATTTAAGAGTCAAGTTTAGAAGTCAAGAATCAAGTCAAGTGAAGTTCATTGAAGTTTTTCAAAAGTCTTTCACAAACGTTTTAACTTTGTTCTAAGACTTAAGTTTTAAGTTAAGCAAAGAGTAAAGAGTTGAGTTCATTTCTCCAAAAGTTATAAGGGGACTAAGTATTCCCAAGAGTTTAAAATATTTTCACATTTGAACAAGAAAGGGAAACACTGATTTCCAAGAGAGCTTTCAAGCTAAGTTTTGAGTAATTATTTCAAACCAAAGAAAGAAGTTTTGATTTAAAACATATGAGCTAAGTATATTTTGGGAGTAGTATTAAGCATTGATATGGGGATGCGAGTTCATAGTAACTCTAGTCTCCATAAACCATGTAGCTATCATGGGTAGTAAAGGATCATACTTTTTAGATGACTCCTTAAGTTGCTTTTTAGCATAGACTAGTGGATCCACTTAGTTAAGGTGTTCTATATGACGGCAAAGTATTGGACAATTCTGGTAGCGTGGGCAAGATGATGTATCACCACTTAGGCTCAAAGTGGTAGTTGTCGGTTAGAGAAACTCCCACAGAAATTGTATTACTTTTCTTATATGAGTAAAGTTGAGTTTGTTATTACATTTGTTTTAACAAACTAAGTTGTTTTCTACTATTTTAAAGGTTTCTATATATTAAATGTGTTTTATTGCTTTATATTGAGTTAAGTTATTCAGGAGTTGAGTAAAGCCAAGGTAAGTGTTCCTTTCAGATCCTTTTCAAACCTATGTTATGTTTAGCATTCCAACTCACATACTCGTACATTCAATTTACTGATGCCAATTGGCCTGCATCATTTTATGATGTAGACACAGGTAACCAGGATCAGCATCCAGCGCCTCATTGATCCAGTTGAGCACTCAGAGTCTTGTGGTGACCCTCCTTGCTTTCGGAGGATCCCTTTTATTGCTTTCAGTTTTATTATTAGTTCATTAGGATGTCGTGGGCCCGTCACGACATCCATCTTAGTTCTTTAGAGGCTTCATAGACAGACAGTTAGTTAGTTAATTCATTTGTCACTACTTTATTATTGGCTTATGTTTTGAGACTTGAGTTGCTATTTTGGCAAGTTTGAATGTTTCTTTAAAGATATTCTAAGTTTATTTCACAAGTTCCTTTTTAGACTATTTCTTGCGTTTAAGTCTTCCGATGAGTAAGTAAGCCTAGCCAAGGTTTCGCTTGGGGCCAGCAATAGTTCTCGAGTGTCAGCCACGTCCAGGGTGTAGGCTCGGGGCGTGACAAATTTAGTATCAGAGCACAGAGTTCAAGAGTCCTATGGAGTCTATGAAGTTGTGTCTATACAGTCCTAGTTATCTGTGTGAAGAGCGCCACATCTATAATTAGGACGCTGTAATATTTTAGGAAATTCCTTCACTTCTTTCATACTCATTTCGTCCGTTAGAGTGTTATCTCTAAAAGGTTTCTTTCTAACTCATGCTTGCGCGTAACTGATTGTGAGTGGGACTATTTTGAGAGTGCTTGCATGAGGCGTTTCTTTCCCTGTGAGCTAAGAGAAGCAAAGAGATGGTTGCCAACATGAGGAGCAATATGAGTTTATTCGTTGTTAGGTTGCCTCGTCTGTCAGAAAAGCAAAGTAAGGTAACCATGCTAATAGATGACATGGGCATAGCAAGGCTGATGATCCATGTGCAACAAGTTCAGGAGGACAAGTTAAGGGATAGAGAAGGGTATAAGAATAAGAGGTCTGAGGCATCAGGGAATGAATCTGGGTAGCAAAAGAGTAATGTGAACCAGTCTTCTTTCCAACATAAGTAGAAATGACCTTCTCCATCATCTGTTGGTGCACCTGCACCAAGAAACAAATGTGAGTACAATAGTCAGAATTCCCAGAATTTCAGAGTTAGACCTGCACAGTCGCAAGGTAGTATGGCACAATGGGGTACTAATATTCCTGCATGTGCTAAGTGTGGTAGGAACCACTCAGGGATGTGTCGTAATGTCTCCACTGGATGTTTCAAGTGTGGTCAGAATAGTCATTTTATGCGAGAATGTCCAAAGAACAACTAAGGTAATGGTAATGGTAATGGGGGGTAATAAAGTCCAGTCTTCTTTAGTCTCCCCACCAAACAGAGTTGTATCTAGAGGAGCTACTTCAGGGGTAGACAGAGGATCAAACCGTCTTTATGCTATCACTAGTCGCTAAAGAGCAAGAGGATTCTCCAGATGTTGTCACTGGTATGATCCAAGTTGTTAACTTTTAATGTTTATGCTTTGCTAGATCCAGGAGCGAGTTTATCCTTTGTAACTCCGTATGTTGCGATTAATTTTAATGTTCTTCCTAAGCAACTTAGTGATCCCTTCAGTGTTTCTACACCTATTGGTGAGACTATTCTAGCAAAGAGAGTCTATCGTGATTGTACAATTTCCATCATTCACAAGAGTACCATGGATGACATAGTTGAGTTAGGTATGGTAGATTTTGATGTCATTCTAGGTATGGAATGCCTTCATGCCTGTTATGCCTCCATTGATTGTAGAACTCGAGTTGTCAAGTTCCAAATTCCTAATGAACCAGTCTTAGAGTGGAGTAGTAGTTCAGCAATGCCTAAGGGTCATTTCATTTCGTACCTTGAGGCGAGAAAGATAGTTTCTAAAGGTTGTGTATATCACTTAGTCCGAGCTAATGACTCTAGTGTTGAGATACCTCTCATGCAGTCAGTTCCTATAGTAAAAGAGTTTCCATAAGTCTTTCCAAATAATCTACCCGGAGTTCCTCCTGAGAGAGAAATACACTTCGGCATAGACATTCTTCCAAATACTCATCCTATCTCTATTCCACCATATAGGATGGCACCAGCAGAGTTAAAAGAGCAATTGAAATATATTTTAGAGAAAGGTTTTATTCGACCAAGTGTCTCACCTTGGGGCGCTCCAGTCTTGTTTGTGAGGAAGAATGATGGTTCTCTTAGGATGTATATAGATTACCATCAGTTGAACAAGGTTACCATCAAGAATAAGTATCCTCTCCTGCGAATTGATGATCTTTTCGATCAGCTTCAGGGTGCTTCGTGTTTCTCGAAAATAGACCTCAGATGAGGCTACCATCAGTTGAAAGTAAGGGAATGTGGTATTCCAAAGACAGCGTTCAGGACCCGTTATGGTCATTATGAGTTTCTAGTCATGTTGTTCGGTTTAACTAATGCACCTACAGTGTTCATGGACCTTATGAATAGAGGATTCAAGCCTTATTTAGATATGTTTGTTATCGTGTTCATTGATGACATACTAATCTATTCGAAGAATAAGGAAGATCATGTTAGCCATCTCAGAATAGTTCTCCAAACTCTAAAGGATAGAGAGTTGTATACCAAGTTCTCTAAGTGTGAGTTCTGGCTTGAGTCTGTAGCATTCTTAGGCCATATAGTTTCCCGTGATGGAATTATAGTTAATACTCAGAAAATTGAGGCAGTGTAGAATTGGCCTAGACCAACATCTCCAACTGATATTAGGAGTTTCTTGGGGTTGGCTGGATATTATAGAAGGTTCATAGAGGGATTCTCGTCTAATTCTTCTCCTTTGACCAAGTTGACTCAGAAGATAGTGAAGTTTCAATGGTCTGAAGCTTGTGAGAAAAGCTTTCAGGAATTGAAAAAGAGGTTGACTACTGCCTTAGTATTGACCTTACTAGAAGGTATGCAAGGCTTTGTTGTATATTGTGATTCGTCCAGAGTTGGTTTAGGTTGTGTGTTAATGCAAAATGGCAAAGTTATAGCTTATGCCTCTAGACAGTTGAAGGTTCATGAGAAGAATTACCCATCCCATGACTTAGAGTTGGCTGTCGTAGTATTTGCTTTGAAAATATGGCTTTATTATCTTATGGTGTGCATGTGGATGTGTTCACCGATCACAAGAGTCTTTTGTATGTGTTTAGTCAAAAAGAGCTTAATCTCATATAGAGAAGGTGGTTAGAGTTACTCAAGGATTATGACATGAGTATTCTTTATCACCGAGGTAAGGCTAATGTTGTTGTTGATGCCTTGAACAGGTTATCTATGGGTAGTACCGCCCATTTTGAGGGAGATAAGAAAGAGTTAGCAAAAGAGGTGCATAGACTTGCACGACTAGGAGTTCGACTAATGGAACCCACAGAAGGAGGAGTAGTAGTGATGAATGGGGCTGAATCATCATTAGTGTCAGAAGTAAAAGAGAAGCAAGACCAAGATTTTTTATTGCTTGAATTAAAGGCAAGAGTTCATAAGCAAAAAGTGATGGCTTTTGAACAAGGGGGAGATGGTGTTTTGAGGTATCAAGGTAGATTGTGTGATTGATTCCAAGGGTAATTGGGATGATCACATACCTCTCATTGAGTTTGCTTACAACGATAGTTACCATTCTAGCATCAAGATGGCTCCTTACAAAGCTCTTTATGGGAGAAGATGCAAATCTCCTATGGGATGGTTTGAAGTTGGTGAAGCTGAGTTAATAGGACCATACTTAGTTCGTCAAGCTATGGAGAAAGTGAAAGTTATTCAAGAGAGATTGAAAACAGCCTAGAGTCGTCAGAAATCCTACACTGATGGTAGGAGGAGGGAGTTAGAGTTTGAAGTAGATGATTGAGTTTACTTGAAAGTTTCACCCATGAAGGGTGTTATGAGATTTGGTAAGAAGGGGAAGCTTAGTCCTCGGTATATTGGTCCTTACAGAATATCTAAGAGGATTGGCAATGTAACTTATGAGTTAGAGCTACCACAAGAGTTAGCAACAGTCCATCCGGTGTTCCATATCTCCATGTTGAAAAAGTGTATGGGCGATCCTTCATTGATCATACCAACTGAAGATATTTGAACCAAGGATAGCTTGTCTTATGAGGAGATTTATGTTCAGATTCTAGATCGCCAATTTCGCAAGTTGAGAACAAAAGAGGTAGCATCAGTCAAAGTTCTTTGGAGAAACCAGTTTGTTGAGGAAGCTACTTGGGAAGTTGAGGAAGATATGAAGAAGAGATATCCACATCTCTTCAATACCGGAGAAGTTCCAAATTAAGGTACTAATCCTTTTCTTGGCTTTTATTTATAAGATTAGCATATTGTAAATGCATTGCTTGTTGGTGTTTGAGCTAAATGTTAAATGTTACACCATTAGTCTACTAAGAGTAATCTCATTCGAGGACGAATGTTCCCAAGGGGGAGATATTGTAACATCTCGCAAATTGAAAGAACTAGAAAGACCTAGAATTAGAAAGAGTGATTTTTGGAAATAATAAAAATCTGGAAAATTGGTTAAGTTAAGTTAAGTTTGAGTTTTTGGTCAACTTCAAACAACCATAAATCCTAGCTCAGGATGAGTTAGGTGTGTTTCCAGATATCGTAGGAAAGATATAGGAATAATCTTTCCAACGCAGCCAAGTTTGCAGGATTCTGAGTTCATTTGAGTGAGTTATGCCCATTGGAAGTTGGGTTGTTCAAATAAGGAAAGTCCAATCCGGATTTTAGAAGGGCATTATGGTCTTTTCACCACCCAATTAATTAATTTCGTTTTTGGTAATTAAGTTGGGGTCTAAACTGATTAGATTCAGTTTACTCTTTTGAGAAACAAGTTAAGGTTTTGAGATAAGAGAAAAGAAGAGGAGAAGAAGCAAGGAATCTTCAAGTTCTTGAAGCTAGGCTCATGGATTTCGTCAAGGGGTGATCCCTATGAGGTATGTGAGACTTTCTTAACGTTGGGTTCGTTCACCCACGTGCCAAACATGTTTATTTCAGCGTGAATTCGTCCTAAAAAGTTGAAAGTTCGAATGTTGTTGATATGTGTTCTTGAATGTACTTTCGTTATTGAGGAGTTTCTTGAGGTTATAGGGTCGATTATTAGAGTTGTTTGAGTTAGATTCTTGTGTATATGTTGTGGGTACTTGAATCTAAAGAGATATTGAGGAAAATAATCAAATCTAGGTGAATTGGGGCTGGAAAACAGAGAAGGAAAATGTCGAGCAAATTTTGGTACGCTAGTCCGCATCGCGGACTTGCTCTCCCAGTGTACAAAAATCACCTCCGCGTCGCGGTTAGGATGCGGACTCCTCTGTTTCAAAATCTAATTTCGAGATCAAATATTTAAATGCAACTCCACGTCGCGAACTTGTTCCCAGACAGTGAATTATTGATCTTTTCTCATGTTTAGCTGTCTAAAAACACTTCTAAACATCATGAGATCTTTCCTATCACAAATTACAATCCTTGAATCCATAAATTCAATTCAAGGAAAGTTAAGAGTCAAGTTTAGAAGTCAAGAATCAAGTCAAGTGCAGTTCATTAAAGTTTTTCAAAAGTCTTTCACAAATGTTTTAACTTTGTTCTAAGACTTAAGTTTTAAGTTAAGCAAAGAGTAAAGAGTTGAGTTCATTTCTCCAAAAGTTATAAGGGGACTAAGTATTCCCAAGAGTTTAAAATATTTTCACATTTGAACAAGAAAGGGAAACACCGATTTCCAGGAGAGTTGTCAAGCTAAGTTTTGAGTAACTATCTCAAACCAAAGAAAGAAGTTTTGATTTAAAACATATGAGCTAAGTATATTTTGGGAGTAGTATTAAGCATTGATATGGGGATGCGAGTTCATATAAACTCCAGTCTCCATAAACCATGTAGCCATCATGGGTACTAAAGGATCATACTTTTTATATGACTCCTTAAGTTGCTTTTTAGCATAGACTAGTGGATCCACTTAGTTAAGGCGTTCTATATGACTGAAAAGTATAGGACAGTTCTGGCAGCATAGGCAAGACATTGTATCACTACTTAGGCTCACAGTGGTGGTTGTCGGTTAGAGAAACTCCCACAGAAACTATATTACTTTCTTATATGAGTAAAGTTGAGTTTGTTATTTCATTTCCTTTAACGAACTAAGTTGTTTTCTACTGCTTTAAAGGTTTCTATATATTGCATGTGTTTTATTACTTTATATTGAGTTAAGTTATTCAGGAGTTGAGTAAAGCCAAGGTAAGTGTTCCGTTCAGATCCTTTTCAAGCCTATGTTATGTTTAGCATTCCAACTAGCATACTCGTACATTCAATGTACTGATGCCAGTTGGCCTGCATCTTTTTATGATGCAAACACAGGTAACCAGGATCAGCATCCAGTGCCTTGTTGATCCAGTTGAGCACTCAGAGTCTTGTGGTGAACCTCTTTGTTTCCGGAGGATCCTTTTATTGCTTTCAGTTTTATTATTAGTTCATTAGGATGTCGTGGGCCTGTCCCGCCATCCATCTCAGTTGTTTAGAGGCTTCATAGACAGACAGTGAGTTAGTTAATTCATTTGTCACTACTTTATTATTGTCTTATGTTTTGAGACTTGAGTTTCCATTTTGGCTAGTTTGAATGTTTCTTTAAATAAATTCTAAGTTTATTTCACAAGTTCCTTTTTAGACTATTTCTTGTGTTTAAGTCTTCCGTTGAGTAAGTAAGCCAGGAGGTCAAGGGTTCACTTGGGGCCTGCAATGGTTCTCGAGTGTCAGTCACGTCCGAGGTGTAGGCTCGAGGTGTGGTTTTATACGCCATATCACGTCTAGAAAATACTTTAAATCGTGACAATCATCCTTAAGATTACAGATTTTGTTTCTTCTCCTTCTGTTAAAGGTGGAGGTGTAGAAAAATTTGGTATTGGCATCCCTGGCTAAGCCAGTTGTCCTTGTTATCCTATTAAGTGAGTGGTAAAATTTTCAACGAGTTAGGTTTAATTGATTAGGCATATAAAAAATCATTTGTGATTTAGAATAAGGCCCACTTCTCATAGGATTTAACTATATTTAAAGCACGAAGCTATTATAGGATTTAACTATATTTAAAGCACAAAGCTATTATATAGTCCCCTTCAGTAACCCCTCCCAAATGATTATTGAACTAGATACAGTACCCCGTGCAAGGCTGCCAGCACGGGCCCAATATATGTTAGTATTTTTCTTTTGTTTCAATTTATGTGGTATCATGAAATTTGAGCACTTATCGAAATTTTTATATAATTTTAAAAATATTTTAAGTTGTTAATTATTGTAATTTATAGTACTTTTTGTTTACATAATTTTAAAAATAATTATTATTATTCTCTTTGTTTCAATTTATGTGGCATGTATAGGATTTCAAAAATTAACCTTTTTATGTCTTTTAAATATATTAAATTATTAATTATTTCAATTTATAGTATATTTTTAACGTAATTTTTAAATAATATATCTTACTTTCATGTCCCAAGTAATGTGGAATTGATAGAGTTTTTGGAGTCAAGTGATTTTTTTAAATGTATTTTGATTTTTTTTAAGTTGTTAATTATTGTGATTTATAGTACTTTTTACGTCAATTTCAAATAATATATGTTTCTCATCTAACCCATTTTATGTGGTACTAATAGAATGTCTAGAGTCAATTAAATTTTTATATAACTTCTAAATATTTATGTTGTTAATTATTATGATTTATAGTATTACTTATATAATGTTTAAATCTATAACCAACAAAAAGAATAAGAGAAATAAATTTAATAGAAAGAAAATACTAAATAGTAATGAAAACTATTACTATTACACTCTACTACATGTACAAATGTTTAAAGGAAAAATTACAGAAATCCCACATTTTAGTTTACTTATTATCATTATCCCCTATAAGTTTTACAAATCTCCAAAATCCCTCATTTTTGCGCATCAGATTAGTGTATCTCGCGCATCAGATTAATGTATCAACACTTATATTATTGTATCTCGTGCATCAGATTAGTGTATCATGTATAAAATGTACATCAAATTAGTGTATCATGTATAAAATGTAATGTATCTTACTAAACGATTAATGTATCTCGCGCATCAGATTAATGTATCAGCGCTTATATTATTGTATCCGTTTGAGGGATTTCTGTATTTATAAACTTTTAAGGGATAAATTATAATTTTGCCTTAAAAGTATGTGATTTTTGTAATTTTCCCTTTAAAGGCAAAAATAAATGAGGAGCCGACATAGTAAAGTGAGCCCATGAGTTGGCCCCACACAATTCAACAAAAGAATAATCTTCGATAGGACATCTAAGTTACTATGTAAATATTGATTGGTTTTTTTGTCTAAATATCGAAAATGACCTTGTCATATAAGCAGGGATGTTGACGAAGACATGTCGTCTTGTGGACACTTCTACTATGTAGTACATTTCATACACTAATGCATACTTGTGTCTACATTGTTTCACTAATGTAGGGCGTGGCGCTTCCTCTCCCTCCGCTCATGGCTATTCTAGGATTATGTTGCCTTTATTGCTTTCTTATGTATTTACTTTTCGAATGATGTACGTATGTGGTGGACGGGTTTCGTCCCAACCACTTTCTTTAATGTAATAGATGGCTTGTCATGACAATGAGATTTCCACTTTTAAATGTCAAACTCTTCAATTCATATGAGATTTAATTTTTTTTGTCTATTATATTGTGTATATATATATATATATGCGTGCGTGCGTGCGTGCGTTTGAACTTGTAAAGTGTATGGCACATGAAATTGATAATGTTAATTTAATTATATCATCAACGGATCGGACATATGGAATATATATATATATATATCTCAACCGGTAATAGCGTAGATGAAGAGGGATTTGTGCCGATGATTTGTGGTGCGCCGCTATGTACAAAGAAGGAGATTGAAAGAAGTTGGGAGGCTTTGAAGTATGCAAAGAGGCCAATGATTTGTACGTTTATCACAACAAGTGATATACATGTGAAGTATAAATTGAATATGTGTAGAGAACAAGTTGTGGAGAAAGCAACGAGTATGGTAGCTTATGCTAGAAGCCTTGGATGTGAGCATGTTCGATTTGCAATTGAAGATGCTACAAGGTTTGCAAGTTTTACCGAGGACTATATATATATAGTTTTTGATTTTAGACCACTAATTTGCTTGAGCCGTCACTGTCAGATCTGATAAGAAGTTTCTTTGTGATATTATTGGAGAAATTATCAAAGCTGGTGCAACATGCATTTGTGTTGTTGATACTGTTGGATGCAATTTACCAAATGAAATTGGACAACTAGTTGCTCACGTAAAAGCTAATACCCCAGGAATTCAAAATGTGATCCTTGCGGTACACTGTCACAACGATCTTGGACTTGCTAATGCCAACACATTAGCTGTATGTATTTGTTAGCTTCTAAAAATATATATCGTTAGTTTGAGTCTCATACCTCGATGAAATTCAGGAAATTTGTGTAGGGCTAAGACAAGTAGATGTAACCATGAATGGTATTGGTGAAAGAGATGGAAATGCTTCTCTAGAAGAGGTGAGGGAGAATAACCTTTAATTATTTATATATATCTAGCTGATTAATATTATTATTATTACTTATAGTTTGTATTGAAATTAATATGTAGATAGTAATGGTGATCGATAAAATGTCGTGGAGAGGAAGTACTAGGTGGTGTCTATACTGGGATTAATACAAAACATATATTAACCACAAGCAACATGGTATGTATATGTATAGTATTTTACTTGTTAAAATTAACTATGCATATAATAATATTTTGTTATATATATATGTGTGTGTGTGTGTGTGTGTGCAGGTAGAGGAGTATAGTGGGCTAAATTTGCAGCCACATAAGGCCATTGTTGGTGTTAATGCTTTTTCTCATGAAAGTGGAATCCATCAGGTGAAGACCAATAACATGCCTGACAATGTCTATTTTAGTCATTAACAATGAAGAAAACACATAAAAAATTCCTAAACTTGGTAGCACAATTTACTTTAGCACTTCAATTATACGGGTGTTTAAATACTCTCTTAACATCTTTGAAGTGATTTTTTCTCAATCCTAATACTACAATATCAGTCTCACAATGGCAAGTGTATTACACACGCGCCATTTCATTGCCACATCAGTGCCACGTCAATGCTACATTGAAAATTATTTAAATTTTGAGTTTTTTAATTTTTTTTTGTTTCTTTTTATTTATACAAATTTTAGAAAGGCAAAAATAGAAAAAAAAAATGAGAATAATACAAATTAAAAATAAAATCTCAAAAATAAAATCAAACTCTATGGATCCAAGACTAAACATTCAATTTTTAAAGCACATTATCAAAATAAATGAATAATACAAATTAAAAAAACTAATTTGAGATAAAGAAATTATAATATTTTTATTAAAAAAAACTTCAAGTTCATGACAATCAACAAACCCTTCCATAAGTAAGATCTTGAAGCAACAATAAATTGTTGGCTTTTTCATTTTTTTCTTATTCATCACTTGTAAGTTTAGCGGACAAGTTCAGGGTTTTTTTTATGTGTTTTCTCTTAACAATATTCATAACTTGAGTTAGCTAAAATAAGAAAATCTACCTTCTAAATAGCATTCTGTTCTCAATTAAAAAAAGTCTCATTCTACTTTTTTATGAAAAAGTTTATACGTATTTAATTTAGGATGGAATATTAAAGAACAGAAGTACATATGAGTTTATATCTCCTGAAGATATTAGATTTATTCGTGAAAGTATTAAATTGGGAAAACTCAGGTACGCATTGATTTTTTTTCATACAATCACTGTTTTATTATGATGATGCTGTATTATGTATGTATTATGCTCCTAAAGGTGATGATTCATTTCGATTGGTTATTTTACAAAATTTATACACATTTTTTTAAATCGTCTCAATGGTTTTATTTATTTTTTATTAATATTGGTACGGTTCGATTATTGCATTATCATTTTAGTTCTTTTTTGCATGTGTGCTACTCTCTATTTCACTTTATTTAGTTGTTGTTGTTGCTTTCATTTATGTAGTCTCTTTTCGAGCTACTTTGAAATGTTTTGCGTCGATAGTCTATATCGAAATCAACCTCTTCATCTCAATAAGGTAATGGTAAGATTTGCGTACACTTTATTTTTCATAGAGTTCACTTGTGAAATTACACAATGTATGTTGTTCTTGATATTGTTCGATTAATTTTTAAAAAAAATATATATATATATTATGTAAGAATCACAAGTAGAAGTTAAACATGTTACAATGCATACTTGCATATACTGAATTTTGACAAAAGCTTTCAAGATATTTTTACTATTTAAAAAGTGATGAAATTAAAAGAACATTATAAATGATCAAAAGAGATTCCCCGGCCACTCTTCTATAGTAATGTTACTAGGGTGGGGAGGCCCGTGCTTGGTAAAAATATTATGGTTGTAACAATATTGTAATATTAAAGAATCAAGGGTCAGGACGTTTGTAGAAGATAGATAATATGATCTATTATATTATGTACTATTAGCAAATATATTTTAACTTATTTGATAAAAAATATATTCTTCCTCATTTAATAGATGTAAAATTTGTGAAGCTTTATTTTTTTTCACAATCTTCATATTATT
>JAJOOR010007750.1:0-41951 GCA_036250505.1 Solanum acaule | reverse complement strand
TAAATTATTACAAAACTATTTGTTCTCCACTTAAGTAATTGTTTCATCTAACTTTAATTTAATAAAAAAAATTGAACATAAATTGTAGTGTACTAGTCCTTAATATAATCCTCCCACATAGTACGGACAATTTCCTCACGTTGAACTTACATTTCTCGATCATGTGACCGAGAAGACGAACCAACATTGTTACTTTGAGCCATTTGTTGGTCAATATCATCCGCAACTATATTTTCATGCTCATAGACCATAAATATTTCATTACTTTAACAATCGGTTGGTGTGAGTTAAAGTGACTATATGTTGGTGAGAATAATAAATTTTTTGTCGGTGAGAATAATAAATTTTAAAAAGTAATGATGTGATTATAAATTTTATTTACATATGAAATAAATGGTTAGTAGATATAAATGTGGGGTTGTTTTAACAAAATATAAACTCATGAATCAATTTTTGTATTAAAATATCTCAAATCATGATATGGAATTCCCATATAATTCCATATCATGGTTTTTAGAGAATATGGAATCACATCTCATGATAATCATGAGATGGAATCAGCGTAAAATTGCATGTCCAAACACTGATTCCATCTCACGATACCATATCGTGATATGGTATCGCATGGCCAAACGCCTACTTAGAAAGTCAGTCAACTATTGATATTTCACTTAAAAAATCACCCAATCAATTTAAATATTTTTTTTGTTGAAATCTAATTTTATTTTAAACTATTTTTATTATACGAAATAAGAAGGTATCTATTTTATTTATCTTACTAATCCACTCCAATTATTTAATTATATATTTATTTATTTTTTAAAAACGTACTGTAGCAATAGACAAAAAAAAATCATTCTCCTTTCTAGCAATTGTTTAGTAAAACTAAATAAGCTGAAAATGATCCAAAAAAAGGAGAACATTGCAATTGATCAGAAGTAATGAAGAAGTAATCAAAAGAACACATAATAGTAATCTTTTATCATTTAAAAATAATTGGTTTAAAACTAAAAATTTACAATTTAATATTTAAATACAAAAATATAATATGAAATTAATGATATTAATAAATATCAAATTTTGTATAGAATATATTGTAATCCTTACCAAATTTGGAGAGTAGTTTTCTAAAATTAGTTGAGTTAACTATGGTTATGATATTTGTTAATATAATATAATTTTTACCTTTAAACTTTAAATATGACACATGCTCTAATCTAGACGTGCACTTAATGAAATGGAGGGAAGGGGTAATGGAGGGGAGCCAGATCCGAATATGAAATATGGAACAGAGGGAGTATTAAATTAATGGCATAATAAATGAGGATTCGAGTCTGGAATCTAAATGATGTGTAATAAAAGAAAAGTGAACATAATTATAACTTGTTAAAATAAAAATGACAAAAATTAGCAATAACGTAATGAATTGGTGCACTATATCATCTACTTAAATGGCCACCATACTATTTTAACGTTTGTTAAGGCGTGTGGACTCTTACAGCATACTAATAATTTAGTATGCTATACAAGTCTTTAAACTAGGGCAGAGTTTTTGATTTTTGCTCTAGTTCATCTTCAAATCTTCTTTCCTTCTCCAAACTTGGTTGAAAGTCTAGTCATGCTATAAGTGTTTCAAACCTCAAGAATTTTTATACAATACAATATTTGTTACGGTAAAGATCATCGTAGAATTAAGACATCAAATACTCATGAAAAATTGGATCGTTTATTTGGGGATTCTATATATCGAAAGTAAGATTTTGTGTTACTTTCTTAGAGCTAATAAAACAAAAGTGGATTACTTGTTTTAAGTTCAAATAATTTGATTTTATTTATTAAATTCTTTAAGACAAATGATGGATGTAATTATTTTTATTGGAAGATGATTTTTTGACAAAGAGAAGTCCCCTGAATGAAAGAGATATAACTACTTCACAGATCATATGAGGTTTGTTATGCAACCCAACGTTAATGAAGATGAAAAAGATAAAAATCTACTTAGTTTCTTATTAAGTAACATTCTACGTGAGAGAAATGTTTTGAGAGAAAAATTGAATGAAAATGAGAAAACAATCAGCAGTTTAAGACTTATTTGTGTTCTCTTGTCCTTGTTTTAAATTTAAAATTGTTACATAGTTGGTTAGATTTATTGAATTTTATGCTTGTTATTTTTTTATTTGTTATAGTTGCACTTTTTCTTATGTATTTTTATTTTCTACATACTGTTCTAATGTATAAGTAATCATTGTTTTATTTTAAATATAGTTTACGTTTTTTTTTATGACAATATGAAATGTTATTTTTATTTATTGCATATATAATACTTGTCAATTTTAATATGTTTGAATAACATAAATAATATAAAAATAAACTTAATATTAAATCCACAATTTTTCTTAGATTATTGACATCGTCATAAATTAAAAATATAATACAATCATCAAATCTTTAATCATTAACATAGAAAACTTTAATATCGTCTTCAAATAAATACCCTGAGTTTGTTAGGACACACATTATTCCATGGATGTTAGTACCATACTCGTTGATGATGGTTGTTCTTGGGTCAACTTGAGCATTTTAAATCTGCAATGTATTGCTAATATTTTATTTGTTCTCTTTCCTAATCATATTGAGCATTTCTTGAGTGATTGTTGATTGAATTAAGGCAAGTGATCTCCTTATAAATCTTATATTCTAATAGAATTTGTGTACTTTCTTCGTTGCTTGTGTGTTGGGAGTAATAGGGATGAGGTAAATGGTTTAATTGTCCACTTGATGTATCTAAATGAATAAAAAGGGGTTGAAATGAAAAGGGCTATGTGAATAACATGATGATGTAAATTGTCTTATTGTGCCTTTATTGATTGATTGATGAAATACTTGAAAGCATGAATGTGGATTTGAATTGCGCGAATTGTTGTCTCTTCTATGTGGTGTGATATTGTTTGTATGCATTGATCATTGAGCATCCGGATGAGACATGTGATGATTATGACACCGAGGTCTTTGTCGGCAAGTATTATTAGGCCGAGGTCATTTCCAGCGAGTGTCTATGATGCCGAGGTCTTTATCGGTGAGTGTTATTTTCCCGAGGTCATTTCCAATAAATGGTTACAAAGTCGATGGAAACTGGTTCCAGTGAGAGATTGATTATTGTGACTTAATGCATTTGATGCTTATGCATGACTTGGTTGCTAATGGTGATTGATATACTTGTTTTGTGTGACTGAACTACTTGACATTAAGATGGACTTATTTGATTCATTTGATTGTTGAATTGTAAAAATTGAACTGTGTATATTGAGCCTTGTGTGTTGTTTATTATAGAACTGTTAGGTTGGGCTAATTTCTATGCAGGTTGTAGTTTGAGAAGGATCGGTTGGAGTGTAAGAGGTATACGATCTCTAGCTAGATGCCTTGTTTATTAGGTTGCTTGCTAGGTACCGTGTTGTTGGTACTCACCTCTTGCTTCTACACTTCTGTAGGTTTCGAGCTCGAGTCCGCGTGATCTCTTTCTCCATCTTCTGATTTTGAGGTCTGTCAAGGATTTGAAGAGATAGTTGCTTGTCACTTCGGCGGACCCTCTTTTTCCTTTTGCTTATACTTTGTTCTATTTGAGAAACAAAGACTGAGACTTGTACTTATTTCTTAATTCTGCACTTTACGTATTTAGTGGTTTGTACACATGACAACCAAGTTTTAAGGGTTTTGATAGAAGAATAAATTTTCTGCTTTATCTTGTTCTTGTTTTACTGTATTTCCACATTTCTTTCCTTTCATTGGGTTGGGGCTGACTTGTCTTGATGGAAATAGACAAGTGTCATCACGTGAATTTTTGGATCGTGGCACAATGAAACCTATGTTCCAACCCGATAGGTAAGTCAATCAAATAATCTTATCAATTCAATTTATATCGTTCTCAGAGAAAGGTAAGTGACAAGTAAAATATCTCGAGATAAGTCTTCTAAAATGAATACGGAAATATTGAAATATCATCCAAGATTTGGTGTCATAAGTACAAGAGCTTTTACAATACGGTGCACATCTAAAACTAAAATGACAATTCTAAACATAAGAAATATCATTTCTGAATACTAAAATAACAAAATATATATCGAGGTAGAGGGAGGTGTGGGCCACGAAAAAGTCAAGCAGCTCACCACAACTCCAAGATAATTCAAGCTCGGACTTAGAAAACTCTACGAGATGCGCTCATATTCAGAATTAGATATGCAACACAAAAGAGTACAACTATGAGTCGAAACCATGTGTACCTATGTCTCATAGGCCAACAATGAAAAAGCAGTGACATAAGTGTATAAGCAATCATTCTTTAATTTTACAAGTTTACATTATACTTATCAGTCAAGTTTCACCAAATATGGATAATCAAATGTGATGTAATGTCCAAACCCAATGAAGCATAAAATCATACAAGAATGAAGGATATGATGAGATGCAATGCAAAATCATGAGATGATATGTCTCAAAATGCAAGTAATTAGTAACATCTAAACTGTATATACATGATACTTCTCAAAAAATCATCAATTGTTGTGTGACCCACGGGGGACTCACGATATTTATATACCGATAGGGATGATCTCTGTGTGTATGTGCGGACGATCTCAACACATTATCATAAAATAAAACTATCCCTAGCTTGCCCAACTTGTACTAATAAAACGATCTCAACACGAACGATCTCCACGTGTCGAATCGTTACGCATACTCAATCTCATATCAATACATGTGCACAATATAATATCAACAAAATAGGGGATGTTGATGCATTTCAATCAATCAAATATCGGTATGACATATAATCAACTTAACTATCACAAATATACGGATTCAATAAAGAAACACAAACCCAAGTCAATAATACATCAGATAATGCCTATATATTTTCAAATTCTCAGATATCCATCATTTCATAGTAATAAACTTTCTCTTTATAACATTGGTACTCGTACCAATGTCCGTCACACCATTGGTACGAGACCCCCATCTTTCAGTTTCACCTATTAAATATTCTATTTTTAATCTTTAATTAGAAAAAATATCCTTCAACGAAGTCTGAAAGTCTTAACATACCCTTGAATGCCGAACATATGTCACGAATCCTCAAAATTTTGTATTTCCCTTTCGTAAAGCTTCAAAATGTGCATCATCATTCCCTATTTTATTGATATTATATTATGCACATGCATTGACATGAGGTTGGATATGAGTAGGTATCCGACATGTGGAGATCATCCGTGTTGAGATCGTTTTATGATTATAAGTTGGGAATGTGGAGATAATTAGTGCAAGAAGTCGAGCGTGTTTATGTGGATATGATGGTTCTTTTGATACTGTGCAAGTAAAATACTTTGAAGCAAGTGATAGAAAGAAAGAGTGAAAATGAAGTGAGACAGACTAAACGAGAGGCCAGACGGCCCGTCTTGCTGTCAACGGGACATGGAGATGGTCTTGAAAGTGATCTAAAAGGGATGAAGTTCAAGTGTGATAAGATGAGACCCTAGACGTACCGTGGTGCACTGTACAGGCCGTACAATGGCTCGTAAAGAAGCTGCAGTTGAAGATTGACAATTTTTTGTTTAAGTATGGTTTCACAAGGGGTTTTGACGAGTCGTGAACAGCTTCACGGACCGTTACCTTGCTCGTGAGTTGAGTTGACTGTGATGTTTCCTACTTCGTGTAGGACTCTTTTCTAAGATTATTTTAATTCCTTAGGGTTTATTTTTATAGTATCATCAAAACTCTAAGACAAGTTCTTCGTGGAGAAATGATAGTTTCCTTTTTTACACACTTTTGGTCAAACACTTTATATCAATTTTATGATCTTGATTGAGTTCTCATAATCAAGAAGGTTTTGGTTTTGCAATTATTGTAAGTCTATTTCATTATGCTTTTAGTAATCTCTATTGTTTGTTTCATTAAGAATATGAGTGACTAAACACCACAACTAGGGTTGTGGGAATCATGACTAAAATACAACGTTAGATTCAAAATTGAGTAACTTTTGATTGATTACCGCATATGTCGTTTCTATATTCATGATGAATGTCTTCTAATGAGTGCACACACTAGAACATGCATGTATTCATCACTTGTTCGAGAGAAAAGTGATAATTAAAAAAAATCTAAAAACGAATTCTATCTACTTGTTTCAAAGATTCGAGCTCGAGAGAGGATAGTCTTCTTAACAAGTATGCAATGGTAAGACTTCAAAACACTCTAAGATCGAGAGGACAATAGTGAAAGTCATCTAATAGGGCTGAAGGACGTTTAGATGCACATAACTTGCTATGAATGTATGAGGTTGACAATAAATCATTATTCGTGTAGAATTCGAGTTGTAAGTTGAAGGTCAGGAGAAACACAATCTTGGTCTATCTAAATCAAACATCAAATCTTGAAACTATTGTTTGCTACCGTTAACATTCAACTTTAACAGAAATTGGTTACTTGAATAAAAAACAACCAAATATTTACTTTTAACAATTTATTTCTTACGGAAATATTGATCACAACTGAATATAAGTTTAAGTAAGTTTATTTCTACTGTAAATTTCATGTGGGATCGACTTTAACTCTAGTTGAGTTCTATAATTGACTTTTGTCGTTTATACTTCTTAATTGAAGTGTAAGTTTAGACGTATCATGATAGTGCGTTGAGATTGTCCGCACAAACACGTGGAGATCGTCCGTCTCGATATATCGACCTCGTGAGTCCCATATGGATCACAAATTCTTGATGATTTTTTTGAGAAGTATCGTGAATATATGGTTGAGAAGTTACTTGCATTTTGAGGCATATCATGCCTTTCCCTTTCGTAAAGTTTCAAAACATTCCCGATTTATCAAATATGCAAATTCGCAAGTAAACGAGTTTGTAGACACCTATATTACTATATGTCCAGCATAGACCCAAAAACTCACCCAAATCTATAATCAAGCTCCTAATTTTAATGTCAATTAATATTTTTGAACTTGACACAAATTATTTGTTTCTTCCCTAAACTATTAACAATCTTAAAATTATCCCTTTACTTAATTTGTTGAACTTAAATACACCTCTCTCATGCTACACACATAAATATATTATTCGCGAATGTACACGTGAAATTTTCTGCTAATAAGGCATACACATAGATATATTATATGACACAAGAAATATGTTTTTAAATTGAGTTAGTCAAGTAAATGAGTGTTTTTAAGGCTATTCAGTACGTAGTTGAGGGATGAAACTAACAACCTCATTTTTATTTTATTTTTAAAATATTATTTATTACTTGTCATTTTCTTAGTGAGTGAAATAAAAGATCTAGCTATGTTAGTCTTTTCCTTATAGTCTATCTACATTAGATTTTTTTCTTATAATTTATCTAGTTCAAAATAATATATACCGACCCAATGATCCCTTTTTTTTCAAAGAAACAACAAATAAAAAACTCAAAAGACGCCAAAGACCTATTTAATGAATATAACTTGTCGTTAGATTATTTACTTTGGTAGAAACATATAAAGACCATCGGTTGATCCAATTGCGGTCTTCATTAGTGAAATTGTCCACGCTTCACACGGTTATATAAAATATTTATAAGATAATAATATCTAAAATTTATATTTATATTAGTACCGAATATATAAGATAATATTAATTTTTTTTTTCATCTGCGACATGATACATTTTTTCATTTTTAAAACATATAAAATAGAATATTTTTTTTGCATCTTTTTAAGTGCAAACTATTCAAATGTATATAGTAGAACAGAATGTTCACCGTGGCGAAGTAAATTGAATAAGAGGTAATATGTTGAAATAACAATATATTGTATTACGTTGAAAATATTTTATATGTTTGAATTTCCTCTATCTTTTGTAGGAGTACTAATTTTCTATACAAATTCTGATATCGTAAAAAAACTTTTAAATTTTTTATTATGTCTTTATTATTATATTTGTTTATTATAATTTTTTGAACGCTAATTAAATATTTATAAGAATTATGAAAAATGAAACATACAAAAGTTATGAATAATATTTAAGATTAGAAGGTACAAGTAGATGGAGAGACATGAGTTATAAATAATTCAAATGCACAATTTTATTAAATTAAATGTATTAATAATTATGCATTCATTATTTTTTGTAAAATAAATTAATGAAAAAAGGGGAGAAAATACAAAATATGAACAAAAAAATAATAATAATCGATGACTGCATAAAAATTATAAATTAATTTCAAACAAAAAAGAATGGTGACAAAAACAGATTGTTACACACGCAAAAGTTAGGTATCTTGAAATTAATATTTTATTTTCAATTACTTTCTTGCAAGTGTAATAAAAATGAAACTCCTAACCATCATAATTTTTTTTTGTTATAGAAATGAGATAATTATATTAATTGTGCTTCATAACAAAAAAAAATAGTAGAATAATAAAAGACCAAATGATTAACATTGACAATACATGTAGCTAAATTATTTATACAAATCAAAATTAAAAAAATCTAGGAAAAGTAGCTTAACTTACTAATACAAGTCAGTAAAAAAAGAAAGATCTAGCAAAAATATTTTTTAATTATGCTTCATTTTTTTTTTTTCTACAATCTTCCTTTGCAAGTAGATCCGCCACCATATTTTGCTCCATATGTCAAACTCTTCAGCATATGCAACCAATTGAATAAATAAAATATCATGTACCAATTAAAAAATAATTATACCAAAAGAAAAAAAGAAATTTAAACTATATGTAATATATTTGTATATTATTTTTTCAATAGTACTAACAATACTAAAATAATTATCATTTCTCGAAATATAACAAATATTATAATTAAACTACATTATATCCCGAAAACTGACTATTAGAAAGAACAATTACATACTGACAACACATTGTTAAGAATTACCAAGGTATTTTTTATATAATACATATATGAACAGCATATTAAGAAAGCATGTCCAAGGTACATAAAAATAAAAATAAAGATTTGAGAATGAAATATATCTTACCTTCGTGTATTTCTTTTTTTGTTACATGTTAGATAATTCACAAACAAATATGATGAAGAAGAGAAATGATAATTTTAAATGTGAATCTTTATGAAACTAAATATGAATTTATATAGACAAAATAGAACAAATGAAAAAATAAAGACTTGAGAATGAAATATTTCTTACCTTCATGTACTTCTTTTTTGTTACATATTAGTTCATTCACAAATCAAATATGAATTTATACAGACAAAATAGAGAAATTGAAAAAATAAAGACTTGAGAATGAAAATTTCTTACCTTCATGTACTTCTTTCATTCTCATGTTAGTTCATTCACAAACCAATATGATGAAGAAGAGAAAGGGTAATCTTGAATGTGAATCTTCATGAAACTAAGAATAAATTTATAGGCAAAATAGAGGAATACCATAAGACATCATAAACTTGCAAATTTAAGTTTGGAGGTTATGGACATAAAAATTATGGGAGTTATGAATATTATTAAAAGTTAAAATTAAAGAGAGGTAAGTCATGGGTAATAACTCCTTCTTAATAAATTAAAAAATACTTAAAATATAAGAAAATATTATCATTTTATGATTAGAAGTGAGATAACCAAATAAAAAAAGAATGTGAAGAGTTTTTGTTGTAAATGTTCATCCATTAATAAAATATTTATTTGTAATAAATTAAGTAATTACTTTTACAATACAATAACTTACAATACAATAATTAATTTAAATTTAAAAAACCAAAAAAATGAAAAAAAGAAAGAAGATAAATGCAAATGAAGGCCATAGAAAGATGTCACGCCATCTTATCTATGTTTCTCCTTTATTATATATATAGATTTTTTTTTACATGCTTTAATTTAATACAAAATCCTTTCTCAAACATGCTCCAAATATTTCTATTAATCATTATAAATAATTATTATAAGAATTATGATTACATGATTATTTTTAAAAAAATGAGTCATAGTGCGGGTATATATATTATTTTGAGTGAAACAATTATACAAAAAAAAATCAGAGGAAGTGGAGTTTTTATTTCACCCAATAAGAAAATGATAATTAATAAATAATATTATATAATAAAAAAGATGAAGTTGTTAGTTTCAAGGGTATAAATGAGCCAAAAAGGTGAGTGGAGAATATTTTTAGCAAAATAGTTGGATGAAGGCTATTTTTAGTCCTTTCCTATAGTTCAGAGTATTTTTAAGATTGTCACTAGTTTAGGGATGAACTAATAATTCTCGCCAAGTTTATAAGTGTTTTCAATTCTTTTCTCGATTTTTATTAAGAGATCTGTTGTTCATCTTGTATTTCTAAGATACTTAGAACAAAACTTTGAAGAACTTGGTAAGAAACAACAAAGTTTAAAGAGTACTTTCAAAACTAGAAAATTAAAACTAGTAGAGAAAATAGAATCAGAAACATATTAGAAACAATATAAAAAGATTTTTCTCAAAGAAAGAAAATCGAGCCCACTGAATGCACAGTGTCCCCTTAAGGAAATTATTCCCCTCAAGTACCCGAGGTTAATGGAATATATCCTCCCAGGATAGAACGATCTTACTCACCGGTGTATCGGTACCTAAAACCATGGTGTTAGCGAACCACTCAACGACAGTAAAGTACACTTAGAATACTAGATTTAACAGTAGTAGTAGAAGAAGTCCAGAAAATTGGTTCAACTAAAATGAGAGAAAATCCCTCAATTTATAGAAAATAAAGGGTAGTGTGAAAAAGTTTTTATTGTGCCTTACCGGAAATGTCACAAACCTTTGGAAAAGTCACAACTTTTCATAAAAGTCACAACTCTTCATAAAAGTCGCAACTCTTCATTTTTCATTCACACCTTTTAAAACCCAACAATCCCCCGCATGAATGGGAAATGACTCCAAGACAAAGAAACGGACAAGTATGTGTACTTTACAAGCAAGAATTAACTGCATCTGGATAAGTAGGTTTTTCCTTGGACTTTCCATAGTGAACATATGTCGGATATACTCGGTCAATCGGTATATGCGATATCTTTGAACCGTCGGGCTTTGGTGTATACCTAGACAACCATATGTCACACAATTAACTCTTTGCCGTTTATGGTTCTTACGGTTGTGTTCGTTTCAGCCATGAACACCTCATGGTTTCATGAGTATATAGAGAATAGACTTTTGACAATAATTCTCTTTGAAGCGGCTTACACTTCACACTCACATAGGTGATTTCTAACCGTGTCATCGAAAAAATACACTATTTGGTCAAGTCTACCAAACTTAGCAAATCATTAAAAACTTCAAGTTTTATTAACTAATTAAGAAGCCTTAATGTTTTAACCTTGTTCTTGAACATTGTCTTCATCATGAGAATTGATTGAGTTGATTAACAATGTCGAACCGTCAGTCACAACTTTGTTTTTCTCCTAGAATCTAGCTCTTGGGATCTCCAGTCTGCTAGATAGAGATACCGCCATGATGATTTGTCCTAAGCCGTAAACCCATTCCCTTAGATGATCTTTCAACTTTCTCTCTAGTTAGGCCTTTTTGTAAGTGGATCCAACACATTATCCTTTGACTTTACATAGTCAATTGTGATGATTCCACTAGAGAGTAGTTGTTTTCTAACGGTATTATGTCTATCTCTTATATGATGAGACTTTTCATTATGCATCATGATCCATGCCCTACCTATTTCATCTTGACTATCAAAGTGTATGCATACTGATGCCAAAGGTTTGAGCCAAAAATAATATCAAGAAATTTCAGAGTCTTTCAACTTATTCACCGGTCTTATCTAGAGCACCTAGCTCAGAGATCATTATAGAGCTAGTGATACATGCCTTTTTGGAAGATTTCCAAGAGACTGCTCCTCCACCAAGAGTAAATACATATCCACCTGTGGATTTTACTTCATTTGATCCCGGTGATCCAATTTTCATCACTATATCCTTTCAATACTGCTGGATATTTTTATAATGCAAGACATAGTTTTGAGTATATTTTAAATACCCCAAAACTCTTTTCATTGTCATCCAATGAGTTTGATTGGAATTACTCGTGAACCGACTCAGTTTACTAATAACACATACTATATTTGATTGCGTACACTTCTTGATATACATCATACTTCTCAATACTCTAGCACAATCCAATTGTGAGTCACTTTCGCCTTCACTCATTTGAAAGGCAAAACTCACATATATTGGAGTCTTGACAATAGTGAAATCCAAATATTTGAAATAGTCAAGTACCTTTTCGATGTAATGAGATCGTGACAATGCTAAACATTATGAAGTTCTAAGGATTCTTATACCTAAGATCGCATCAGCAACTCTAAGATCTTTCATATCAAACTTGCTTTCTAACATACGTTTAGTAGTATTTATGTCATTAGTGTCTCTATTGATGATCAACATGTCATTAATATACAAACAAACAATGATTGTGTGATTTTAATGTAAACACATTTATCACTTCCATCATTCTTAAATCAATTTGCCAAGGTTTGATCAAATTTCTTATGTCATTGTTTGGGTGCTTGTTTTAGTCCATAAAGTGACTTAACAAGTTCGCACACTTTCTTTTCTTTACCAGGAACCACAAAACCCTCGGGTTGTTCCATGTAAATTTTTTCCTCCGATTGTCCATTTAAGAAAGTTGTTTTCACATTCATTTGATGAATTTGGAGGTCATATACCGCAACTAATAATATTAACATCCGAATGGATGTAATTCTAGTTACTGACGTGTATATATCGACAAGATCAAGACCTTGTTTTTGTCTAAAGCCTTTGACAAAAAGTCTTGCTTTATATTTGTCAACAGTTCCATCGACTTTCATTTTCCTTCTGAAGATTCACTTTGAACCCAAAGGTTTATTTTCTGGAGGAAGATCAATTAACTTCCAATATGGTTGCTCAAGATTGCATCAATCTCACTATTGACACCATCTTTCCAGAAGGATGAGTCTATAGAAGACACAAGAAATGCTACAAAATCATATTCGAAGAAAGTAGATGTCCTTTGACATTTACTATGCCTCTGAATCTCTTTATTAAGTACATTCTCTTTTTTTCTTTCCAAGGTCTTTTAGACCCTTCATTAGACTACTCAAATCTAATTTTACGGTCCACAATCATAGGTCCTATTTTAATCATTTTAGGAATAGGAACTTGGACTTTGGCTAGACACCCCCACACTTTGAAGTATTTCAAGTTGGATTTCCTTCCTTTCCATTTCTCATATGCAATAGATTGTGTCCTAAACAAACAAAATTGCTTTCTTTCTGAAAAGACGAAACTTTTTGTTGTTCCCTTTTGCAGTAAGGATAGTTCCTCCACACAAGTCTTATGGTAAACCTGAACTTATAAGTAATGCAACCATCATTTTCTTCAAAGTTTGGTTTTTTTTTTTCATTCTGCAATTCCATTAGATTTAGGTGAATAGGACAGTAGTTTGATGGATAAATCCATTTACCAAACATATTTCTACAAAAGGAGATTTATATTATCCATCCCTATCACTTCTTATATTTTTCCCAACTGATTTTCAACTTCAATATTATATTGTCTAGACATTTCTATTGCTTCATCCTTACCATTCAACAAATAGACAGTCGTTTCTAATGCAATTGTCAATGAAAATTATGAGATACTTTTTCCCACCACGAGATGGTGTTGACTTCATATCACAAATGTCAGTGTAAATCAACTCTAAGGGATTAGAATTCCTTTCAACAGATTTATAAGAATGCTCAGCATACTTAGATTCCACACAAACTTGACATTTTTATCTATTGCACTCAAAGTTAGACAAAAATTCTAAGTTGATAAGTTTTTCTTACATGGTTTCTTAAATGACATGCCCCCAAGTGTTCATGTCACAAACAATTTCACTCAAGCAAGTAGGAACAAATAAAAATATTGAGTTTGAAAAGCTCTCCGCGAGGTAGTTTTTTCTCACAAATATTTTGTTCCTATTTCTTAGAATTTTGTGTTTTACAAACATTGTTTAGAGTCATCACCTTGTCAAATGTTCTTTCCGGAAGGACCTTTTCATAATTTTCAATTTGATTGTTATAGAACTACCCATGAACAAAGTTTCATCGGGTCCAATAAAGGATAGTCCAAATGCTTCTTTTACAAAACATGACAAATGACTATTCACCGATATTCATGTCTATACAAATATTTATATTTAATAGACATATCTTTTCATGAAAAGTCACAACATTTTAAGTGACACTTTTTCATAAAAGAACTCAATCATTTTGAACAAGTATACATATAATTTGATAGTTGCATACTAGTCATACCATGTACTAGTAAAAGAGAAACTCAACGACCACAATATCAAATATACTCCAAAAATTTTGTGGGTCTAACATAATACAAAAAGTATCATCGAATTTCATATCTTGTGCTCCAAATTTAAATTAGACACTAAGTCTACTTTTATCTTTGTCATAAGCATAGAACCCCCCACATTTTAAATATGATCTCAAAAATATTTTTCAAGTATTTGAAAATAGTTTTTCCACATATATTTTTTCTCATGCTATCAAAGTGTCATTGGCAACATGAAACCTCTTTTGAAAATATTATTCTACAAAAGAATTATACAGTTCTTCAATTCTCTTTGACAATCTTTACACAATGTCAAAGTTCATTTCATAGAGGCACAAAATCACAAACTCTAAGTCACTGGTATTTTTTTTTCTATCAAAAATAGACATACCACTTAGTATTTAGAATACTAACAATAAAGATAATTTTTTTTGTACAATTTGTTTCTATATAACAGTGAAGTTTATAGAAAGTCAAAAGTACAACATTGACTAATTATGTGAAGTTTTCATCTTCTTCAAACCAATAGCATAGTCTAATTTATCCAGAGTAGAAAACTACAAAGTTTTTAGTCTACAAAAATCAGACACAATCAAATTTCACATGGAGTACAAAACTCAAAAGCTTTTTTAGTCTCCAACCAGAATTAAACATATTCTTAGATGATCACACAGATATGCTTTTATTTTCAAATAGCCTTCCAACTATAACATTTGTACATACTATTTTATCAAGGGAAAAGGGTCAAAAATGCCCTCAACCTACTAGAAATGGTTCAAAAATGTCCTCCTTCCAACTATTGATTTAAAAATGCCCTTAACCTTTTCTTTAGGTTCAAAAATGCCCTTTAGTTAACAGAAATATGACATGGAGTTTAACTAAATAAATGGCCAATTTTCATTGGTCCACCAAATTTTTTATCAAATAAAAACCTCACCCACCCATCCCAATACCCAAACCCATTTTCACTGTCAATTTTAAGCCTTTCTCTGCTCTTTCTTCTTCCTTTGTTTTCTTTCTTTAAAAAACAACAGTAAATTGCAGCACTTAACTTGGCCAAAAAATAAGTAAATTGCACTATTTAACAAAACAACATTTAAAATCTACATTTTAACAGCTAAATTGCAGCAAATATGATAAATAAAATGTGGATTTTAAGCCTAAAAATAACTTTCAACCCAACAAACAAAAATTAAAATGAAAGTTTGAAACCCAAAAATAACAGTTAATGTAGATTCAAAGCCACCAAAATTACATAGTAGATTTCTTATCCATTTCTCCACCAAAATAAGTTTAGAACTATATTAACAAGTCTCGTATTATATTGTTGAAATTTTAAATTGTTGGTTACTGATGCCGCAAGGTGGGAATTTACATACAATATTCATCCGCGTCCACATCATGAAATGATTTGCAATCAATCTTCAATAGCGATTAGGTGATTAGCCTTGATTGTGGGAAACAAATAAATTTTTAAACATTGAATTTGAAGGAAGGAAACACAAATTAAATTAAGTTAAAATGGCAGATGGGAGAAACGGGAAGGAGAAGTAAGAATGGAGAGAGATAACATTTGGGTAAGACTTGCTAGAAACGGGTTTGGGTGTTGGGATGGGTGGGTGGGGTTTTTTTTATTTGATAAAAAAAAATTAGGTGGACCAATGAAAATTGACTATTTGTTTAGTTAAATTCCATGTCATATTTCTGTTAACTAAAGGACATTTTTGAACCTAAAAAAACGTGAAGGGCATTTTTAAATCAATAGGTGGAAAGAGAGCATTTTTGAACCATTTCTAATAGGTAATGGGCATTTTTGACCCTTTTCCCTTTTATCAAACAAAAATGTGCATTTCTCATTCTGCAAACTAAAGAATTTTAAATGCAACACTTTTGCCAAGGAAAATTCATTCAAAAATCATATGGTTTGCAGATCTTTTTCCAAAGACACATGATAAATATCAAAACTGTTAACTTTTAGAAACCATTTTCCTCCTTAGATAAATAATAAGAAGGTTACCTTGTGTAATCTTTAACCGAAATACCACCAATTCTTCTAGTACATTCTCACTTCGACATTGCTAAACAAAGCACCAAATTATGGAGAAGTAATGAATTAATCTTCTACTTTCATGATCTGTTTCTCTCAATAAGTAGAATACAAGAAATACCAACAGTATAATAATTTCCTTAAGATTGTTGTTCATCTTGTATTCCTAAGATATTTAGAACAAAACGTTGAAGAACTTGGTAAGAAACAACAAAGTTTAAAGAGTACTTTCAAAACTAGAAAATTAAAACTAGTAGAGAAAATAGAATCAGAAACAGATTAGAAACAATATAAAAATATTTTTCTCAAAGAAAGAAAATCGAGCCCACTGAATGCACAGTGTCTTCTTAAGGAAATTATTCCCCTCAAGTACCCGAGGTATAATGGAATATATCCTCCCAAGATAGAACGATCTTTCTCACCGGTGTATCGGTACCTAAAACCACGGTGTCAGCGAACCACTCAACGGCAGTAAAGTACACTTAGAATAATAGATTTAATAGTAGTAGTAGAAGAAGTCCAGAAAATTGGTTCAACTAAAGTGAGAGGAAATCCCTCAATTTATAGAAAACAAAGGGTAGTGTGAAAGGGTTCTTATTGTGCCTTATCGGGAAGGTCACAAACCTTTGGAAAAGTCACAATCTTTCGGAAAGGTCACAACCTTTCATAAAAGTCACAATTTTTCATAAAAGTCGCAACTCTTCATAAAAGTCGCAACTCTTCATAAAAGTCGCAACTCTTCATTTTCCATTCACACCTTTTAAAACCCAACAAGATCTATGTTCATACAAGACTTTGATACCACTTGCTATGTCATGTGGCATATCAGGAGCGTATTTAAGTTATGTTAATCAAGTTAAAGGGCATTTATAAGACTGACGACAATTTAGGGACGAAACTAATAGTTCTTGTCAAGTTTAGGAGTGCTCATGATACTTCTCTCAACTTGAAATAAGCAAAATGGTGAGAGAAATTCTGATCGATTGGTTGATTTAAGTTCACTATAAGTTTGAACTTAATTTAGAAACTCTTTATCTCACATCAACATTATTAATCGCTTGCTAAATTATTTTGAAATATAATATTTATTTATATGATTTAAATAGATATAATACTTATTTTTTAAAGTTGATATGAGATAAAGAGTTTCTGAATTAAGTTCAAACTTATAGTTATTTTTTAATAATATTATATATATAATTTTATTAATTAACGTGAGACACTTGTAAAACACATATACTTTTAAGTAGTCTAAACAAGAAGGTCAAATTACTGTCTCAATAATTGAAACCTTATTTTGACCTTGAGCAATTTGGTAAGGTTTTGAATAGTTGGAATCTATTATAAATGTAAACTTGGTGACTTGTGGAGAAACAAACATTAAAAAGTAAAGGGGAACAACATATTGTGATAATCAAAGAGAGAATACCACACAACATTTCACCGTGATTGATGTCAAATAAAATAAAAAGGATTTTCAGAAATCATCATCAGATTCTCATGCCATTTCTTAATGAGTTTATATTGTACTTTTTCCAGCTATTACATCATTTTAAAAACAAAAAACACAACCTTTTTCATAATACTTCCCGTCTAATAATAGTGTCACTATACTATTTCGTGATGTACAACAATACTTGTCAATTTTATAAAATTAATGGATAATTTCACACTTAGTTCCTAATTTATCCTTATCATTAATTATATTCATTTCCCTATTATATTTTTCGAGATACTATATTTATTATATTCAAAGGGTGATATAATAAAATTATCCTTCTATTTATAGTTTGTTAAAAAGTGTGCAAAATCAACATTGGACAACTATTGTTGAACATATATAAATTATTTTTCTATTTGAACTGCTTAAACTTGTCAAAAAACATTAGTGTGCCCTACTGTCCGAATATTACTTGTTTAAATGAACTTATTTTGTTTTAAATATTTGATATTTTAGGAAAATAAAGAGTATTTAAATAGTGAATTTTACTTAAGTAAGACATTTAAGACGGAGAGATAAAGGGTATTTAAACCAAGGCTCTTATAATTAAAGATTATTTAACATATTTCTTAGATTCTGACCGATATGGTAATTTTGTGCTCTCACAATTACTCTTTTCACTTTCCCCTTATATTACAAATAATTTTGTATTTATTTATTTATTTTAGAAAGTCAAGATAAAATAAAATTTGATTAATAAGGTTCCTATCCATATTTACTTATCCATGTTGGACTTGGCACACCCCTTAAAATATAATAAGTAAGATGATAATTTAATAGATCACCCTAATTATTATAAATGTTTAAATATTGAGAAACAAAGAGTACTTAATAATTAGGGTAAAATAAACATAAACACATATTTTTAATATAATATTATAATTAATAACTAAAATTGAACTGATAAATATTTCTTCGGAATAGTGTTAAGGCAAAATACTTCCTCTTTTTATTTTTACTTGTTCACTATTGCTTTGACACGTCCTTTCAAGGAGTAGAAAGTAGAGTGATTCATTTTGTTATATTATCCTTTTAATATAACAAATATAAGATTTTTAGACATTTGTTGAAAACTGACTATAATTAGTACTAAATTTAAAATTATAATTAATTTTAATATAATGAATACGTAATAATGGATGTACGGAGTAAAATGAAATGGAGAGAGTAGTTTTTGAAGTAAATAAAAGTAAAGAACAGAGGGCCCACGTGTGGTTTTTGACTGACAATGATGATGTTCCAATTTCAATACCTAGATAGATGTTTATATTCTACCAGGACCAGGTCCCACCAATGGTTTTTTTTATTTTTTTATAAAAGAAAAAAATATTTTAAATTATTAAAAATGAAATTGCCTCTTGGAATGGTCATTCACGGCCCCTTCCGCAAAATTTACTTAAACACTCAAATATGGTCCCTTTTCTATTAGATACTTCAACCTTAAAAAATAAATACCCATCAAACATTTTTCTAATATTTGATCAAAAGAGGAAGTGTGTGTAATACACATGCCGCTGATGTGGCAAAATTGCAAATCAAATGAAGACATGTGGCATTTAAATTTACAATAATTATATAAATGAATTTTGAAGATAAAAAAAAATCTAAATCTAAAAACAAAATAATTTCAACTAAAGAAAAAATGAAAAATCAATTTTACCACCCTCACCCCCACCCCTGCACCCGACACCACCCCAAACCTCTCATTTTCTTCTCTTTCAGTAAAGTCACTCCTTATCCACCACTGTTATTTTCTAAATGGAGATTTTAACATATACTAAATGAAGTTAAGTTCTTTTTTCTTTTCTCTTTATGTTTTCTTTTTTGTTCCTATCTCAAATTGATAGTGTTTTTTCTTTCTTTTTTTTAAAATAAAATAAAATAAAATCTGTTCATCCTCTTTTATTTTGATTTCAAATTACTTTCTATTTCTGCTTCGTTGTGGAGAAAGAAGGGGTGTGGATCGAGGGCAGTGTGCGGGATCTCCATTTTTTCCGACAAATAAATTAGATTATGATTTTCATTTTTTCTGACAAAGAAAATGTGAATAGTGGACTCCATTAATTCCGGCAAAATAGATGTGGATGATGGTCTCCATTTTTTTTGGAAAGAAAATATAAACGGTGGTCTCCATTTATTCCGGCAAAAAGGATGAACTACGTAATTGTATATCTGAAAAATTAATACAATGACAAGAAATTAAAAAAAGATGAAGAGGTATCCTTGTGTACAAAACTAGGGTTCATTTCCTCCTGTTGGAAATTGATATCAGCAGGGATACAAAAAATGATGAAACTAACAGATTAGGGCTTGGAATGTGAGGAATAAAATGATATTTGGATTTTTTTTGCCTGCAGCGTTGGAATTCTTATCAAATTTAAGCATAAGCTTAGAAGAGTAAATTTCTAAAAAAAATGTTAGGCGGTAGATTTTGTTATGAATAATTGGCGGCAGCAAGTTTGCAATTTTGAAAGAGAGAGAAGAAAGGAAGATTGTTATTTTAAAAAAAATAAAATAATGAGAAACACAAAAGAAAAATCTAAAAATGTGTTGATTAAATGATTCATGCGCCTAACAAGGTGTGAATTACACTTTTTGTATCATATCTGCATAAAGTGTCAACATGGTTCAAATTCAGAATAGTCAAGGTGTTCAATAGGTACAAGTCTTAATTGAGATATTTAAATGAATTATGTGAATAATTTTAAGGGGCCGTGGATGACTTACGTTTTTATTCTGTATACTGAATGTAGTAACATGGCCTTTGAAGCTAAAAAACATCTTCTTTACTCAATAATCAATCATTTGTTCACCGAAAAAAGGTTGACTAATCATTTGCTTCTTTCTTTGAATTGAATTTGATATTCACATTAAACTCTTTTAAATTTATTCTCTCCCTTAATTTCCATCAAATTTTGCTATTTTAAGCCTATTTAATTTTATATGTGTTTTAATTGTCATCCAAGATTTTTAAAGTAACATTGCATTACTTGACTATCGATGATAATAAATGTAAAATGGTTCATGAGAATTTCATCAAAATATGTATTTGTTCTCAATGGCCTCATAATACAAAAATTGAAAAATAAAATTGATTTAACAAAATTTTGAACATATTTAAATCGTGGTTAGAATGATAGCATTAGTTTCTTGAACAAATATTTGATCTTATTTATTTATTTATTTATTCATTTGGTTTCAATATATGATCTTTTATTTGCTTTGCTTTCACATATAAATAGTAGATGTAATTGTTGGTTGTACTAGTACCACTTTACCAGCCAAAAAAAGGGGTGGGCATGTGACTCATTATCTGTAGTTTCCATTTGTCAAGAATGTAAAGAATATGCTATTGTTTCTTTTATAAAAAAAAAGATTTATTTATAATTATTACCATTATTATTTAAAGGTGCCTTCATACCATGAAAGTACCACAGAGAGAATCCAAAAATATCCTTTCCAAAAATAATCAGTGGACCATAAGCGGCAATAATGGGACTGAAATCACCTTTGTTTTTCTACTAGTTTCACGTTTTTATTTCTTTGCTGCTTGTTTGGAGTGATTTTTTTTTTAATACAAAGCAAGAGTATGTTCTCTGCCAGATGCAATTCATCAACAAATAGCTAATGACAAATAATAAATCATGGAAAAAAATCTAGTAGAAGTTGGGGTTTTATTTCATGTAATAAGAAAGTGATACATAATAAATAATTTTTAAAAAGTAAATAAAAGGAGGGTTGGTAGTTTCAATAGTATAAGTTGTTGGAAAAAATACTACTCCCTCTGTTTAAAAAAGAATGACCCAATTTCTTTTTTAGTCTGTTTAAAAAAGAACGATCCCTTTCCTTTTTGGCAACACTTTCATTTCAACTTTTTACGTGACATGTTTAAGGTCACAAGATTAAAAAGTCATTTTTCTTTTCTTAAACTCCATTCCAAGTCAAACTAGACCATTCTTTTTTAAACGGAGGGAGTACAATATTGTAATGATTTGGTTAGTCATTTTTGGAAGGTTTCATGAATTTACCGTTTTACCCCTCCTAATATCGACCCCGAGTCTCTTATGATTGAGTTTTGTAAAGTCGGTTTTGAACTTTGAGTTATAAATTGTGTATTTTGGTAAGTTTTGAATGTGAAAGTTTCAAATTGTTAAAAGTGATTTTTGGTGTCTTTTGGAATTTTGAGTGTCGGAATAGAATTCGTTGATTCCATTAGTCCCAGAAAGTGGAATCTGGTCGGTGAGAGTATTCGATTTCAGATTCAGAGTCTTTTTGAGGATTTGAGGTCCTAAGTTGGAAAATTGTGGAAATTTAGCTTTTGGGTTGACTTTGGTCAGCATTCGGGAATTGAATGCTTGAATCGGGATTCCGAAAATTTTGTTGAATTCGGGGGATGATTTTAGGCCTATATGAGGTCTTGGTTGATTTTGAAGAGGTCCTGAACTTGTTTTGACCTTTTTAAGTGTTATGTTAGTTTCTTGTGGCTTTCACGGATGTTGGGTCAAGGAGACCTCAGATTTGTATTTAAAAAATTTCATTGAGTGCAGAACGTCGAGTATAATGGATTTGCATATGTGCTTTGTGTGTATGGGGTTCCAAATGAATCCCCACTACAAGAAAAATGACCTTTAGCGAAAGAAAATTATATTGTTAAAAGTCCAAATCCGGTCGTTAAAAGCCTATAACGACAAGACAAAAATTGATCGTCACCAGTCATTAAAAGCTCAGTCGTTAAAAGTTAACAACCGAATTAAAAATGGGATCGTTAAAAAAATATTTAGCGACAACAAGAAATACAGTCGTTATAACTTTTTTCATCGACCGATTTTTCCCTTCGTTAGTTGTCATTTTGATCGTTAAAATTCTTTTTACGATGACAAATCTGATTGTTGATAGTGCTTTTTGCAACCAGATTTTTTCCTTTGCTAATTATCTATCAACTATCAGTGACATCCGATTTTTGATAATTGATCACTATAAAAAACTAGTGACCAAATAATCAACATTGTGATTATACATATAAAATTTCATAATAAATTACAAAGAAGTGTAGTGTTGCATTGCATAGAATTTTCTATCCTTATTATAAGACATTAAATATCAACTCCTTACAAAAGAGAATAAAATTGTAATATGTATAAATGAGAATATCTGTAAATAATTCCTAAAACATAAACTAGTAGGTTTGTCTTGTGCTTCAACTTGTTCTTTCATTTTCAGTTGCTCATACTTCCACTTCATTCTGATCAGATGCATGCCGGTTCTTCAAATTTAAAATTCTTGATCTGTCAAAACAACAAATTTATGTCAACTTGATAAAAAAATTTCTAAAACATTTTTTCTACTATGTTTATCTCCTTTTCTCTTCAACAAAATCAAGATTAACCACAAATAAAACAACACAAATGTACAGAGTCAATCCATAGAATTTAGTTGAAAAGAGATCTAAAACATAATGGAAGTATGTCAAAAAGATGGAAAACAAAATTTATTCTATAAGAGAACTCCCTAGATAGAGGACATAGGACCAAAAGATAGGTGGAAAGCAAAACTAACCACAAAGAAAGCTAATACAGTACAAATATTAAAAAAAACATAGAGTGCCAAGTATTGAATCACAGTCCATGCCAGCAAATGTTGGATTTTATAGAAAATAAAAATGCCAGATGTTTTGAATGGAAGATGAGTAGCGTACAACAACTTAACTACAATTGTCTATGATTTTTGACTTTTGATGTAATCTACAAGATGTAAAGGACGAAAATAACATGGTAGATTTTATAGTTACTCTACAAAGATAGGACTTCCACAGTAGGAAACCTTCTTTTCGTTTATGTACAGAAGGTTTTCACTTATGTCTACTTCCTTAGCACCGCCTTAGTGCTAAGTTGTTCCACTTTTGAATATATAACATACTTAACTATTTTTATTTAAAAAAAAAAATACATTTCAGAGAATATTAGTACTATATATTTTTTTGAGATATTTTCATAAATTTGGCCACATCCTTAAATCTAATTTGACAATTTCGAATATTAGGTATGGATATGAGAACCAAGGGGGGAACGAATGACAAATTAAAATAAATGTTTACTACAACACCAGAAAACACAAATCAATCTGCAGACAAAGATAATTTAGAAATTAAATGAAAGAACTTGAGAAGGGAATAGATGTCAAGGGGGGGGGGGGGGGGGTTAGGAATTCACTAAAAGCTTACAGAATCAATAATGGAGTCCCAAAGCTGACGTCTTGCTTCCAAATATTTTGGATTTACATGAATGTCAAGAGTTAGTTACGGTGATTTAGATGCTCTTGACAAACTCAAGCCAGTAGATTGTTGGACCCTCGGCTGTAAAAACTGGAGACAAGTTTTGAATATGTGGACCGCAGGTGCTGGAAATACAGTTGATCATATTCGAAAGAGGTGGCACATTGCAGGATGCATTACTTGCCTATATAAAAAGAATTGTGCAGTCATCTTCGACCATAAAATGTATGACTAAGAGAAACTCACCCGAAAATAAAGGATTGCATGTTGTTAATAATATTTACTCGACCAAAAAAAAATCTTAATGTGCAAAGTAAAAAAACATGCACGTGCTAAAATTAAATCATTATGAATTTGCAGCATGTATTTTAAAGTAACTATTCTCTACTAATTAATTAAAGAGGAAGAGAGCATGTGTGTGGTGGAATCACTGTAACTACTACCTGGTGGTCTAACAAATATCTTGTTTTGACAATATTCATTTTGAAAGATAAGAAGTGTCACTCTACTTCATGTACATCACATTATAATTTTTTTTTATACAACTTCGGTCTTCCTTTTGAAAACTTACTTTATATTTCTTAAGTGTAGATGACTACAGAGTAGACATTTTTCTAGCAGTTTTAATCTTTAAATTGATTTTTTTAAAACCAGTGAACCTACTGCACACATGATACTTCAAATGCTAACAACAGTATCCTTGATCTTCAGTAAATGAACTAGCTAAGAACATAACTTGACATCACATTATCATATAGCAATTATAACATCTTGAATCTATTGAATAAAGATTACATATTCTCAAGAAATTATAGTTCCAACCATCTGATAGAGTTTGCATTAAGGTGTACACTAAGGGTCGTTTGGTTGGAAATATGTTATCCAAGGATTAATTATCCCGGAATAAGTTATCCTCTGATAGTTATTCCACCATATATGTGAGATAACTTATCACATCACTGTGATATAAATAGTGGGATAAATAACCAAAGGACTACCTAATACCTCCAACCAAACGTAGGATAAAATAATTCTATATTTCATCCTGAGATTATTATATCTTATACCTCACACAAAAAAACTCCTAAGCTTTTGCTAATGCTAAGGAAGCCCAAGGACAAACGGTCTAATTCTTATTTGGTTCCTTCAAACTTGAAGCAAAGATTTCTCTCTATTGTCCATTTATGTTTAGCATGACCAATAAAATCAAATGTGATGATGGTAAATAATAGAAGCTTAAAGATCTGTCTGGTAAGCTCACATACATATCCAATCCAGGAGTAGTGTGGTAAATAAGTAGTAACAATGAAAATTATAGTCCACAGATCAGGCACTCATAGCATAAAATATGTTTTATTGTGGAACTAAGAAGACAATCAAAGTTCAACAAATACATTAAATTATTTATGAAAGGATCAATTTTTGAAAGCTATAAATATATCCAACATCACCTCATAACAATAAATTATCCATAATTTCTAAAGTTGTTGACAATCTTATCGAATATGTTACGAGAGTTAAATGCATCTCCTATTTAATCCCAAAAAGCTGCACAAGGACTATTCTTTTACTTAGTTGTTGTTAACTTTTAATTCAACACTAACTTGGTGTTGTCAAGTAATTAAAATTATCTTATTTTCATGTCAAAAATATGTTTTTCCTTTATAAGATTAAATTAGTTGTTACAATCAGCATCCCTATCTTGGAGAGAGTGAAGAAACCTCTGGAGAAATCTCTTGTTGAAGCTAGGCTTACTACTGAGGACATTCTTGCAGTTGAGGTTGTTGGGTCAAGCTCTCCAGTGCCTACAATTATGAGGATTTTGGCAATGTTTTTCGGTAAGGAACAGAAGCGCACCATGAATGCAAGTGACTGTTTGGCCAAAAAATGTGCACTGCAATGCTCTATTCTCAGTCGTACCTTTAAAGTGCGGGAATTATAGGTCAATGAGCGCTTCCCTTGCTCAATTTCATTATCATGGAAGGGGCCTGCTCCAGGTGCACAAAATGGAGCTTTGAAGAGTCATCAATTCACCATTGTTTTCTCCAAAGAAAATCTGATACCCAGTGTGAAAGCTCTAACATTCTACAGATCTGGAATATTTACAATAGATGTACAATATGTTGATGTTAGTAAACTGTAGGCACCAACAAAGATCAATACTTACACGATTGGACCATTCCAATCTGCAAAGGGTCAAAGGGCTAAACTAAACGTCAAAGTAACGCTTTTTGAAGAGGAAGATATGGAAGTCCAAGTTGTGAAAGAGACAGCTAAGGAACCTGCCAAAATGGAAACAGATGAAGCTTCAGTTGACGCTGCTCCTTCAATTACATCGGAAACTGATGCAAAAGGAGCTGAATGGTGTTCTGGAGTCTGGAGACAAACATGTCCATATGGAGACAGATGCTAAGGTTGAAGCACCTAAGAAAAAGGTCATGAAGACATCTATACCAGTGATTGAAATTGTTTATGGTGCAATGGGAACTGCTGATGTTCAGAAGGCTAATGCGAAAGAATTTGAAATGGCTTTTCAGGACCATGTAATGGAAGATACAAAGGACAGGAAGAATGTTACTGAGTCCTATGTTTATGACATGAGGGATAAGCTTTCAGATATATATCAAGAGTTTGTAACTGATTCAGAAAGAGAATTTTATTGCTAAACTTCAAGAAATGGAAGATTGGTTGTATGAAGATAGAGAGGATGAAACTAGGGGTGTTTACATTTCCAAGATTGAGGAGCTTAAAAAGCAAGGTGATCTGATATAACAACAATATAAGGAGTACACGGAGAGGGGTCCTGTGATTGACCAATTTATTTATTGCATAAATAGTTAGAGAATGTTTGATCACATTGATTTAGCGGAGAAGAAGAAGTTTGTGAACGAGTGTGTCGAAGCTTGAGGCTTGGTTTAGAGAGAAAAGCCAGCGTCAGGATGCTCTTCCAAAATATGACAACCCTGTTCATTTGTCAGCTGATGTTTGAAGGAAGGCAGAGGCATTTGATAGGGTCTGTAGGCCTATAATAACAAAGCCTAAGCCAGCAACTCCTGATACACCGTCATGTCAATCACCTCAACGAGGTGAAAAACAACCTCCGAGTGAAGAGACTCCTAATGCAGGAAATGCAAATGCAACTATTGGTACCAGTGCTGGCAGCGAAGTACCACCTGCTGCCAAGCCAATTTAGATAGACAAATATGAGACTACGCCATGTTCTTCATGAGTTAAGTTGATTGTTTGATCTTCAAAGAGTTCATGAAGGTAAAGACTTGGTTCGATTTGTATTACTTTTTTCATTATACTCGCAACTTTAAAGGGACCTATAGTAGCAATCAACATTTTGTTGTTTAATTGGTGTGATCAATATCGGCCAGCCATGGCCTGTCAAGTTATATTATTGATAATGACACCCTAAAATCAAGATTTTCAAATGGTTTTTTAAATGTGAAATTCAATTGTTATTCTTAAAAAATAGTTGTTACCACTAACATCACTTGTGATCAAACACATAATATATGGGAAGAAGTGTTATCGCAAGAGATAAAATGACACTCAATAAGAAGATTTAGTGTTCATAAACAACTTAATATTTTAATAAGCTAGAGAGAAAGAACTATGGTCAGTAAGCATATCATTTCACAATTATCTATATATATGACATTTCAACAACGATATCTAAATGTTCTACCAGTGATTCTTACAATTCTTTCAATCAAGAATCAATCAGATACACTAAAATAGGTAACTCACATAGTTTTCTCAAAATCTAATAACTGGAAGACAACTTGTACAATTGAAAAGAAAAAAAATTATATGCCAAACATATCCTTATTAAGCATGAATGCATCTGTTTTTATAGAAGATATTCAGCATACCAAATTCTACAATTTGCACAATATAACAATTACACAGAAGCCAAATTGACCTCAAATTCACATAATAAATCACATGAACAGCAGGACAACTGATAAATTATTTCATTTCACAACAAAAGACATCCAACTATTTTTTTTAAAAAATTACCCAAATATCATAAAACTACCTAAAGAGCCTAAAAATGTTCAGAAAAAGACAAACTTTAACACAAAAATAGTAAATGAATCGCATATCCAAAAGAAAGTATAAACAAAGAATAGAAAAATGATGATAAACACTAGAAACAGAGAAGAGGGAAAAAATGAGAGTCAGGTTATGCAAAAGGTCAAGTGTATTTATCTCATTCATAAAATTTAGCATTATACCTGAAAAATGAACGAAAATGGATAGATTTTGCTCCAAAATTGAAAATTTTCAAATTGAATGTCCTCAATTTGATTTTCAAAGAAAATTCTACCACGATAAAAGTTACAACTTCAAGAAGAAATGATCAAAAAGTTACCTTGACAAGAAGGATAACAAACCCTAAGCCAAGACAAATTCACCAGATGTGTAGAGTGGGTGTCCAAGTTCAAATCGCCATCAGAGAAGGCAAGTCATTGCAATGAAGAATGGGAGTTCAAAGCTCCACCATAGAGGAAGGCATCGTGGTATTTGAGGAAGAGGGTTTTTTGATAATTTTATTTGGTTGGGGTGGGAGTGGGGTTTTTCACGCTTTGGGAAGTGTAAGAGAAAAAGGTTAAAAAACTCTGGTTCTTTTTTATTTAGGTTAGTTTTGTAGTAACCACACAAAGTTATATTTTTAACGACGGGTTATTTATCTTTTTTTATATTGTAGAATTGACATTACACTTATAAAGACTGGAAAATAATCGGGTCGCTAGAAATACAACAATAGCGACTGGATACATTACCTTCGCTAAGAAATGGTCGTTAAAAGTCAAGTTTCTTGTAGCGAGGGTCCTTTTGACGATTGTGTGTTTGACCGATTTTGCTGATATGTGTTGTTGAAGCCAACCCTCTGCGATCACAGAGGGGTGACCATGTTCACGGGAGGTCCAAGCCTTGACCTCTGTGTTCACAGAGTGAGGGGCGTGTTAGCGGTCTCTTTAATGAGTTGTTCGTCCGCATTCGTGGAGGGCCCTTGTGTAGAATATCTTCCAAAAATCAGGGTTTCAACCCTATTTCACCATTTTTGAGTTTTGAGAGCTTTGGAGTGGCGATTTGAACCAGGTTTTTGAGGAAAAATAGTTGGGTAAGATTCTTTACTCTAAATCTATTATTACCCATTATTATTTATGAATTCAAGTGTTCAAATCAATCTTTTGAAATGAGTAATTTTGGGTTATCTTCAAGAACCCAAGAACTTAGTAAAATGGTGATTTTGATATGATTTCAAATAAAGAATTTCGGATTCAAACTTCATTTTTGAAATAGGGTTTCGAGTTGATTGACCCACTTTTCAAGTAATTGGTGTGGGTATTGTTGTTTCCGAATATTTATTGTGAATACTTGATTGATATAGATTGTGTTGCTTTGGACATCGGTCGAAATGGGAAGACTGAAGTCGTGAAGTGACTAATTGGTTGAATTAAGACAAGTGATCTCCTAAACCTTGTAATCTAGTAGAATTCATGTATTCCCTTCATTGTTTGTGTGTTCAGAGTAATGAGAATGAGGTGGAGGATCCATTGTTCCACTTAATAGATCTTGATGAATAAAAATGGGATTAAAGAAAAGGTCATGTGTTGATCATAATGCTTTGTGAATTACCTTGTTGTGACCCTGTTAAAGGATAACAAAAATCCCACATTGATGGTTAATGATATGGGTGGACTCCTTATAAGGCTTGAGCAATCCTCCTCCCTATGAGCTAGCTTTTGAGGTGTGAGTTAGGCCTAAGAACTAATTTCATATGGTATTAGAGTAGGAACCATCTCACCCAATGTTGGGCCCCCCCAAAATCAAAATTGCAAACATACCAGATGCTAAGAACTGGGCGTGAGGTGGGATGTTAAAGAATGACAAAAGTCCCACATTGGTGGTTAATGAGATGGGTGGACTTCTTATAAGGTTTGGACAATCCTCCTCCCTTTAAGCTAGCTTTTGGGGTGTGAGTTAGGCCTAATACCTAATTTACCAGACCTCTATTTGATTGATTGATGAAATGTTTGATAATATGAATGTGGACTTGAATTGCTTGAATTGTTGTCTCTTCCTTATGGTATGAACTTTCTTATGTGCATTGATTGTTGTACACCGTGATGAGACATATGAGGTAAAGCCAATAAAAAAAGTTCTAGCTAGTGATATAATGGTTTCGACTAGTGATATGATATAAAATCAATGAGAGATGGTTCTGGCTAGTGATATGATATGAAGTCGATGAGAAATGGTTCCGGCTAGTGGTATGCTATAAAACCGATGGGAAATGGTTCCAACTAGTGGTATGATATAAAATTGATGAGAAATGGTTCCGGCTAGTGATATGATATAAAGCTGATTGGAAATGGTTCCAGCTACAGATTGATTATTATGATTTGATGCATTTTGATGCTTATGTTTGACTTACGTGTTAATTGTGATTGATGCACATGTTACTTGTGATTGAGCTATTTTACATTGAGATTGACTTACTTGATTCGTGTTAATTGTCTGATTGTGACTATTGGATTGTGATTATTGAGCCTTGTGAGCTGTGTATTGTAGAGCTGTTAGGTTGGGTTGACTTCTGTGCAGGTTGTAGTTTGAGGAGATTCGATTGGGATGAAAGGAGTATTTGATATCTAGCTAGTTAATTTGTTTATTAGGTTGCTTGCTGGGTACTGTGATGTTGGTACTCACTCCTTGCTTCTACACTTGTGTAGGTTTCGAGCCCATTGTCGTGTGATTGCTCTTTCTCTCTCATCTCTGAGGCTTGTCAGAGAACAATTGAGAGGTAGTTGTTTGTCATTCCAGTGCCCTCTAGTTCTTCTTTTCATGCTTTGTTCTATTTGAGAAATAAAGACTTGATACTTGTACTTATTTCTTAATTCCGCACTTTATGTATTAGTGATTTGTACACGTGACAACAAGATTTTGGGGTGTTAATAGAATGAATAAGTTTTTTCCTTTTTATCTTGTTCTTGCTTTATCTTTCCGCATTTCTTTCGTTTTGTTGGGTTAAGGTTGACTTGTCTTGGTGGGATTAAAAAAGTGCCATCACGTTCATTTTTGGGCCGTAACAAATATTGTTGGGACCACCTCTTTCGCTATGAAGGATGCGCTCTTGGGCATCGTGTTCGTGGTTGGGTCCGTTTGCAACAAAATTTAAAGTGAGAGAAAACAAATTGCAATTACAAAAAAAATATGAAAAAACAAGAATATTTTATTGATAAATCAATATGAGTATAATTTTGTTCCTCTCTTGATTCTTCTCTCTCTTACGATTTTCGTTCGTGACGTATTTCTCGAACTAGGATGATTTGAATTTGATTTCTTTATAAATATTTCATGAATTTGTGGAATATTTAAGATTCATTTTTAAGGAAATATAGTACACTTTATATTGGCGTGAACTAGAGATTTGGGTTGAGTAGCCTCCAAGAATCCTAATTGGAATCAAGTACATCTTGTAGATTCCCAACTAGAATTGAACATGTCTTGAAGAGTCCCACAAATTTTTAATATCTACAAATGCCCTTTGCTTCAAGGCTTGTCTTAGTGTAGACTTGATGAAACTCAAAGATGAGACTAGAAGTATTGATCATTCTTCCACCTTTGCGATTTTATGGCTACAGAGTTAAAGATGTGATTTGTAGTGAGAGAAGAGATGAAGGGCAAATCTGGTCGATGTGACAATTTGTTTACCACAAATTTAAAGTGAAAGAAAACAAATTGCAATCACAAAAAATATATATGAAGAAACACAAATATTTTATTGATAAATCAACATGGATACAATTATGTTCCTCTCTTGATTCTTCTCTCTTACAATTTATCCATGATTTGAGGGCCGTTAGTGACGTATTTCTCGAAATAGGATGAATTAAGTTTGATATCTTTATGAATATTCCATGAATTTGTGAAATATTCGAGATGCGTTTTCAAGGGAATATAGTACCCTTTATATAGGCGTAAACTAGGGTTTTGGGTTGAGTCGCCTCCAAGAATCCTAACTGAAATCGAGTACATCTTATAGAGTCCCAAATAGAATCGAACACCTCTTGCAGAGTCCCACAAACTTTCAATGTCTACATGGTCTCTTCATTTACGAAGAGGGATTGGGATAGGCAAGGTCCAGATGTACTTCATGTTCACAGTTGAGCTCCGCTTTCATGGACGATAGTGAGACCTGGACAAATTTATAGTTTTCAATTCAAACTTAGACTACTTATTTCATTTTTGGGAGGTTTTGAAGTTTTTTTTAATGAACTTCGAGCTTACATCGCGGGGGTAAGAATCTACCCATAGTTTTAATATTTCCCCGTTGTTCCATAATTTATTTCATTATTTAGTAGTGTTAAAAATTGAGTCTTTTGTACCTAAAGTTGAGAAATCATTTTTTGATGATATGAAGTTAGGTTCAAACTCAATTTTCATATTAGAGACCCTTGTGTTATGGGTGAATTGATTTTATAATAAAATTATTGTTTTGATCTAGGAGCTCGAATTTGACCTTTTGCGCTCAGTAAGAAAATATGGCAATATAGATGCTAATAGACTCATTTACTTATGTAGAGAATGATTTTTATATATTGGGAGCATATCAAAACTTTTTGTAAGGGGAAGACAATTTTGTGAGGACTCATAGCTTGTTGACTCACTTTCGAGGTAGGTTATGACTTACTCTCTTAGACTTTGCTTGGGCATGGTTTATTGTATCTATTATTTCATGGGTTGGGTGTACTGATGGATTCGATGATTAGGAAGAATGACTTATCTTTGTGTGATCTAGGTTGAAACGTAGCTAACTAACATAATATGACTTAAATTGATTATTCATTGTTGCTAAGGGAGTACATGACTGTGTTGGGTCGATTTTTTCAACCATCAAACCGAACCATTATTTTTAATTTTAAAATCTATGAACCAAATCAAACTAATAGAACTTTGATTTTCAACCTCGATTTTTTTTCAGATTTTTTCGATAAAGTATTCATACAAACATAGCAATTAATTTGTACTTTAAATAAATCTTTATTCCTACCAAAATACAATCATCTAAGGTATTTTTTAAGAAAATAACACAAACTATGAGATTATTGATGACACAAAAAAATTAACAAAAAAATAATAATGAAATCGCATAAACCAAATATTGCAAATTAATAGGTCATAAAAATAATCATAATTTAAAAGTATTAAATCAAGCAAAAATAAGTCTAATAAGTAGTTATTACATGACTAAACATTGAAAAAAAACTAAAATTAGGTTATGTATTTCAATTATCTAAACCAATGTTAAAATTAAAGAACAAATATTCATTATTATTGTCATTCTTAGTATTGAATTGATTTTTTTTGTTAGCATTAATATTGATTTGAGCTTTATTAGAGTTATGTAACACCCTGGAATTTTTTGAGATAAGACTTGAACCATTCTTCATGAGTGAATAAGATTTTATCGAGAAATTTTAAATTTTCTTAGGTGTTATCACTAGATGTAGTACCCCCAGTTCCAAAAAGAACTGAAGAGAAATTCATTCAAGTCATCCGTAAGTTCTTTTAAGTTTTGGGTCAACTTCAAATGACCATAACTTTTAGCATGTAAAGAGTTAGGTGGCCCATAAGGTATCATATTGAATATCTTTGAGTCCTCTTTCCAGCTCCACCGAGTTTGCCAAAATCCGAGTTCGTATGAGGGAGATATACTTGTTTGAGTGCAACCTCTCTAGTTAAGGCTTTTCCAACTAAATTAAGGAGGGGTATTTTGGTCTTTTCCTTACCCCCCACTTAGTCTTAGCGTGAATTACCCCCAACTAAGGGTCTAAACTGATTAGAATCAGTTTCATTCACCCCCAAAACGTTTAGGGCTTTCGAGATAAGATTCAAGAGGAGAAACAAAGAGCGTTTAAGATTCTTGCGAGCTTTGAAGATTTTTGCCAAGAATTTAATTCTTTCGAGGTGTGTAAGTTTTCATAGTGATGGGTTTGTTCACCCTCACGCCAATCATGAGTTTCTTTTATGAATTCGTCCATGAGATTGAGTGTATTGATAATCTTGTTGAGTTCTTGAGGTTATGTGATTCATTCTTTAATAATGGAGTTCTTGTTGAGTTCTTGATGTGAGGGTTGCGATAAAGTGTTGTTCTTGGTGGGTTTTAGTGTGGATTTCTTTGTGATTATGTTGGGTTTATGTTTCCAAAGGAGTTTGAAGGAATTCATTTGATTCTAGATGAGTTAGGGCATGAAATTGAGAAGAAAAATTCGTCAGATTTTCTGGGTTGGGGCCTGGGGTGGCGTGCCACCCATAGAGCCAAGATTTTTGTTCTGTAGTTTAGGTCCTGGACTGACGCTCCAGCAATGCGCCAAATCCTGACTTTAGTAGTTTAGGCCCTGGGGTGACGCGCCACTCAGTGTGCCAAGGTCGTCAGGTCCTTTTCTCCTCCATTCTTTGTTTCGTATATGTTCCTTGAATCGTGTCTTTGTTCCTTCCTTGATATTAACTATTCAGATCTTTGATAATCCTTGAGAGATCATACATATACAAATCATAACTCTTGAATTCACATTCCAAATTCAAGGTAAAGTTAAAAGGAAAGTCGAAGAATATTTTTGAGTCAAATTGTGAATCCCTTTGAATCAACTATCGATTTGAGCTATGTTTTGAGTTAGTAAGTATGAGAATGAGAAGAGTTGTACCCATGAAATCTACATTGTCAGTTAGACCCTTGAGTCGAGTCGTTCATGTCCATAATTTCACGTCGACTCTATGATTTGAGTATTATTGAGAGGAGTAGTATCTTTGAGTTCCGAGTTCTTGAGTATTGAGTTCCTAATCCTTTTGAAACTATATTCCTAATTATGGGATTATTATATGTTATTCATGGAGGTCCTAGAGTTCAGGCGTTCATGCCCATAATTTTGCATGAACCCTATGAGTCGAGCGTTCTTGAGATGAGTAGGATCATTGAGTCCTTGAGTTTTGGAGTTATTGAGTTCTATATATGGTTATTGAAACCCTTGAATTGAGTCGTTCACGTCCATAATTCGGCATGAACCTTATTTTGAGAAATCTTTTACAATTATTTATAAGTTTTTTAAAGACTTGAGTAAATGAGTATGAGGATGAGGAGAGTTGAGACTCATGTTTTCAAAATGAATATAAGGGAACTAAGTATTCCCAAGTGTAAATGTTTTACATTTAAATACGAGAGGGAACCTTGATTTCCAAATGTGTTCATGAGGAGTTTTTGAGCATAAATACGAGAGTAATAATCTCAAAGTTTGAGGATGAGGAAATGTTTTTAAACTTATGAGCATGACTTATATTATTGGGAATACTATTGAGGACCGATATAGGGACAAGTTCAGACAACTCAAAGACCTCATAAACCATGTATGCCAACATGTGTAAAGGGTCATACTTTTTAGATGATTCCTTATTTATTTTTAAGCATAACTTAGTGGATCCACTTAGTTGAGGATGTCCTATACTCCGGCAAGGTATAAGACAGTTCTGGCAGTGTGGGGAGACGCTGTATCATCATGTTGCTCATAGTGATGGTTGTCAATTACAAATCTCCCAAATATGAGTAAAAGAGTTTATTATTGTATTTTTATATACATTTGAGTTATTATCTATTGTTTTAAAATTTTTATGTATATGGCTTCTTTTATTGTTGCTTTCATTTTGAGTTGAGTATCTTGAGTTTGAGTTGAGTATGCTGAGTTGAGTTGAGTTGAGTTGAGTTGAGTATGCTGAGTTGAGTTGAGTTGAGTTTAGTATACTGAGTTGAATTGAGTATCCTTGAGTTGAGTTGAGTATCCTTGAGTTGAGTTGAGTATTTTTGAGTCATATTGAGTCGAACGAGGTAAGTATGTCTTCCCTTTTATTAGATCTAGCTTATACTTATATTGCAGAGTCCCCTTTACATGCTCGTACATTCCATGTACTGACGCCATTTGGACTACATCGTTTGATGATGCAGATACATATATTAAAGATCATCAACAAGCATTTCGTTAAAGTCATGTGATGTTCCAGTCAACTTTGGTGAGCTTTCTTATATTCCAGAGGACTTTACCTTTACCTTACAGTTAGTAGCTTTGAGATGTCGTGGTTCTTGTCCTGATATCCTTTTGTAATAGTAGAGGCTTCATAGATAGACAGATTTGAGGAGTTTTCTGCATTTACTTTCTTTTGAGTTATATTACAAACTTTGAGTATATATGTTGAGTATTGTTCAGACTTTTTAAAGTTGAGTATTCGAGTTCAATGAATTTAAATTCAGTTTTAAGTTTATGTATTCTTGAGTTAGTCTTCCACTTGTAGTAAGCCAGGATGAGGGTTCGCTTGGGGACCAACAATGGTTCTCGAGTGTCGGCCACGTCTAGGGTGTAGACTCAGGTCGTGACAAACTTGGTATTAGAGCATAGAGTTCAAGTGTCCTAGGGTATCTATGTAGCCGTATCGATAGGATCTTGTTTATGGTTGTGAGGGCACCACTTATAAATGAGGGACTACATACATTTAAAGAAAAGTTTCCCTTACTCTAAATCGTGCAATAGAACTGTGTCATAAAGAGCTTATTCAAACTCGTGCGTTTCTCAGATTCATTCGATTACCTCTCATACTAGAGGTGGTTGAAAAGCAAAGTCAGTTCTTTATCGATGAGTTTCTCTCAACAAAAGTCTTGAGGAATTCATGAGAATGCAGAAGGGCTTGAGAGATGCCTGTGAGTGAGTTTAACGGTTGATATTCGAAAGGATGCACTCATATTCATGTGAATCATGCATTTGAGCTAACAACGAGTTGTACTCTCTTTTCTAAGCCTTGTTTTAGTTGAGATCCTTATGAGGAAGTATGTTTAGAACTTGAGTAGTATTTTCACCCGGAAAGGTAGTATGAGTTATGAGATTATGAGCAGTAGTAGTGAAAGTGCCCAAAGTTAGAGGAAGGTATGCAGAGGTTAAGTCATTTAAGAAAGACAAAATAGTCATGAGGCAAGCTATGTTATTATAGTCATTCACCTAGTAAGTTATTAATGAAGAGTATTCCATTATGGGTAGACTAAGGAGTGATGAGTTGTGAAGATCTCATGATAGGAGGTAGAGTAAAAGTTTCAAGTTAGGATGAGTTAGATTATGCTTTAACTAGAAAGGAGTTTATGATGAGGTTCCATTGTGTTAGTAATGACCAATTGTAGGTGTTGAATAAAAGAGCATATTTTTTATTCATGAGGTTATAGATCTAAGACAGACATAATGATTTTTAAGGGAGAGCCCATAATATTCAAAGTTTTATAGAACTAATTAGGCAATGATGTATAATGAATGAGTAAATAGTACTTAAGTTGTGAAGTTGAATGTGATAGTAATTGGTAAGTATGAGGACTGAGAGATAAAGATGGACTACTTGTCATGAAGTTTTAGTGGGCAAGTATTTCTTAACTTTTATCTAGTAGTTGTAAGTTAGTATAGTAAGCGAGCAATCATATTGATATTCGGGTTTAGGAATAAACATTCAGCTTGAATTTGAGATGAGTGTCATGATCAAGAGAATGGCAACATGAGTGTGATGATGTTAGTCTTGAGATCTGATCTGGTAGACTTGACATATAGTAGGTGAGGAATTGAGATGCTAGCTGCAATAAATATGAGTGGTACAAGTAAGAGACCCTAACTTTTAGATAAGGGCAGTGAAGTGTGGCTAAGTTGATGTTTGCGTAATCAAGACACAACTTCCGATGCAAGTGTCTACGATCGTACAATAGTTTAGTAACCCAACCAAGGGTTGGGATTGTCCCAAGAGAGTGGTTTTGAGAATTTATAGAAAAATAAAATTTAGTTCTAACTAGTCGTAGCTAAAGACATTAACGAGTAAAAACATTGTAAATTAAAGGGGGGACACAAGAGTGTCAATTAACAATGGGGGTTTTGTCACAAGTAAGTAAAAACAACAAAATAAACAAGTGTTTCTAAGTAATGAGAGGGGATCCTTGGGATGTGACGGGAATACGGGTTAAGCTAGATTATTGGGTACATGCTTTCGATAGAAGTTTCATAAAATAATTGTGACTAGGCTAAACTTAAAGGGGGATAAGCTCTCTCTCGAGCAACTTACTCCGTTTCAAATGCGTTCCTCTCGGACACCCACTTGCCACATGAAGATCAGCCTACACCTTAACCCACTCACTCTCTCAAGCTGAGTGTTTGGACATGGGACTAGGGTTCACTCTCTCAAGCTGAACCTCATGTCGACCCACTCACACTGGCCATCAATTTAGTGATTTTAGTTTTACAACCTCTCTCTCGAGCAAGCCGAAAACACATAAATAAACTTGTATTTGCAGCTACAAATTCATTAAATTCATCCGCAACTACTAAACAAAATCACATTTAAACTACGAATAAACTATCATCAAGCAAGACCCAACAATTATCTTAACCAATATTCGCTAAATCACACCCCAAGAATTGGGGTTTTTAGCCACACATCAAGAGATATAAATTTATACCTAAATGAGCTTGCATTCAAAGGGGTATGAAGATTTAAGTCTTGTCACAGGCCAAGAATGAAGAATCCAAGAGACCCAAGTCTAATTTCTTGAAGATGAAACCCTTGAGAGCTCCAAGTTCTTCAAAACCCTCACCAAAACTTAGAGAGAATATCTCCAAAACTCTGTCTCAAACTTAATAATCTAAAAACTAGGTAAAACAAGGTAAAATTTGCTCCTTAGAATAAAAAATGAACTAGTATTTATAGTTTTCAGAAAATGTGCACCGAAGGATCTTTCGGTGACGTTAGTGGGAATCGAGGATGCATTCGGCGTCCTCCCTTTGGTCTACTTCGTCGCCTTTCATCAGTTGCCTTCAACATCTTTATGTCCTGGATAATTGGGCGATGTAGCACTGTTTCGCGGAGTCGCTCGACGATACGCCGACTGCTTCTTTTCACCGCCGATTTGCTCCTTTCCTTCAGGGCTTGGCACACTGGAACAAAAGGTGAATATGCGATCTATTGGTGATTCACCGAATGGGTTCGGTGATTGGCATATCTTCATTTATTCATTCTTTTAGCTTCTTTTGCTCCTTTTTCCTCGATAGTGTCCATGCTTTCCCTCGAACTTCAAACACCTGAAACTTAAAGGTTTTTTTATCAGATATCGAGGTAAAACATGCATTTGAGGACACTAATTTCATCAAAATATATCCCAAAATGGGTCCAAATCGTGGACTCATCATAAGGCACAAGAGTAACAAGAGCATTAGGAGGTGTATCGAGATGGTATGTAATCAGATGAATTTCCAATTAAGTTATGATATTTCATGTGTGTCGAGATAATATAATTGAGTTGTCAATGTGGAATAGGCTGATGTAAGCAATGTTTTTCCCTTAAGAGTTAGATGAGGTGACCTTATAATCCAATGAGAAGAGGTTAAGAGAAGCATCTTAGAAGGAGGTCTTACGAATGAGTCTTAGTACTTGCTTGTGGAGAGTTTAGTAGCCATGAGATAAGTTTTTCCTGAGTATTAGAGTAAGGCAATTGTAGACCAGTTTAGAGATGATGTAATAGATCCATAACATTCAAGTGTCAGATTCAAACCCAAGGGGAAGATGATAAGATAAGAAACCAAGTCATATGTTGAGAATCAGATAGTAATGTGTTCAGGAAGAGTTAATGTGGCATATCAACCCATTCATACTCTAGCGTATTCCTCAAAGTCCAATCGTTACAAAATCTTGTTGATGTTTCTAATATCAGAATTGTGTTCATGACCTATAATTATACACTTTAGAGAGGTTCACATCTATACTCAATTCCCAGAATAAGGGGAAAATACTTTAGCTCATTGGTCTTTTACCCTAAAGATTTTCAGTGATTCTTTAGTAGTTGAGTGATGCTAGAAGGAGAAGGCTAGTGTTCTTATAGTGATAGTGATGGTGTGATAATTCCATCTAAGGTTATAAATGTGGAGGAAGAAGAGGATGAGGTTTTACTATGAGTAATAGTTAAATGAGATCCCTTAGTTGATTTCGAGTAGTAATGTAGGAAATTCTAGTTGGTATGGTAGAGATGATGAGAGAATGAGAACTTCTTAAGAAGTTGGTTAGTAGGAGTCCATGGAGTTGTTAGAGTACTAAGCTTGAATGTGGTGTTATTAAACATTAGGTGGTTCTTGATATGAGCCTAAGGTTGGTTGAATGTGGTGGTAAAAGGTAAAATTCTTGGGATGAGATTTCTAATAGAGGTATAGAACCCGAGCCTTATGATTTTGGGTTAAGCTTGAATATAGTAAGAGCACACCGTTAGACTTTGACCTTGGTAGGAATAGTCAGTTACCCTTGTGGGAGTTATGAATTGCAGCCTATGAGGTATGGTAATAAGGAAAGAAGGTCATAGTTGAGGAGTGTTTCTACGCTTAATAACTAGCAGTCATATTACCCCGGGCAAGGTATTCCTATTCTTACTTCATACCCAGACTTCCTTTCTTTCATATAAGATAACTTCAGAGAGAGCGTGACTACGTTCACAACAACATCGTTCTTAACTTAGGTGCTATATAATGTCCCAACCCTTGGTATGAATCAGTTCAAACTATGTTAGTAGGCAAGTTCATGAGTTAGAGGAGATGGTAAGAGTAACTCTGTTCTATTCCCAGTCCAGTCGTCATTCGAGGACGAATGATCTCAAGGGGGAGATATTGTAATACCCTAATTTTTTTTGAGCTAAGACTCGAACCATTATTTGTGAGTGAATAATATTTTACCTAGAAATTTTAAATTTTCTCAGGTGTTAAGGTCACTAGATGTAGCACCCCGAGCTCCAAAAAGAACTGAAGAGAAATTCATTCAAGTCATCTGGAAGTTCTTTTGAGTTTTGTGTCAACTTCAAATGACCATAAATTTTAACACATAAAGAGTTAGGTGGCCCCTGTGGTATCAAATCAAAGATCTTTGAATCCTCTTTCCAACACCACTGAGTTTGCTAAATCTGAGTTTGTATGAGGGAGATATGCTCATTTGAGTGCAGCCTCTCTAGTTGAGGCTTTTCCATCCGAATTTAGGAGGGGTATTTTGGTATTTTACTTACCCCTACTTAGTCTAAGCATGAATTACCCCCAATTAAGGGTCTAAACTGAATATAATCAGTTTCATTCACCCCCAAAACGTTTAGGGCTTTAGAGATAAGATTCAAGAGGAGAAACGAAGGGCGTTCAAGATTCTTGCGAGCTTTGAGGATTTTCGCCAAGAATTTAATTCTTTTGAGGTATGTAAGTTTTTATAGTGATGGGTTTGTTCACCCTCATACCAATCATGAGTTTGTTTTATGAATTCGTCCATTAGATTGCGTATATTGAGAATCTTGTTGAGTTCTTGAGGTTTTGTGATTCATTCTTTAATAATTGAGTTCTTGAGGTGAGGTTCGCAAATGAGTGTTGTTATAGGTGGGTTTTGGTGTGAATTTCGTTGTGATTGTGTTAGGTTTATGTTTCCAAAGGAGTTTGAAGGAATTCATTCGATTCTAGATGAGTTAGGGCATGCAATTGAGAAGAAAAATTCGTCATATTTTCTGGGTAGGGGCCTGGGGCGGCGTGCCACTGAAACGACCCCAAAAATGCCCGAAAATGTGCTTCGGAAACACCTATAATTGTAATTTCCATATATCTCAAAATCCGTGCATGATTTCGGAAATTCGACTTCATATTCTTATTCAGGGGGTCAAATTGAGTGGGAAATGGGT